>JAHDVE020005187.1:0-111377 GCA_022606495.2 Halesus radiatus | reverse complement strand
ATATTTTCAATGCCAATGAGACTGGGCTGTTATTCAACGTTCTACCTTGTAAGACTTTCAGCTTCAAGGGTGAAGCCTGTCATGGAGGAAAATTGAGGAAAATTAAGCAAGGTTCGTCTCACTGTTCTCTTGATTACAAATTCAGATGGCAGTGAGAAGTTCCCCCGTTAGTGATTGGGAAGTGTGCAAAACCCCGCTGCTTAAAAAATGTCAGGAAATTGCCGACAAAATATGCAGCCAATAAAAAAGCCTGGATGAAATCAATCTTATTTGAAAAGCAGTTTACTGCATTAGACGATTTGGTGGGAGTAAAATATCGAAAAATACTGGTATTCCTCGATAAGTGCCCAGCTCACCTCACAAACTGAACTTTGAGGAACATTCAGTTGGCATTTTTTCCTCCATCTGTACAAGTGAACTGCAACCCCTGGATTTAGGGATAATTCGGGCATTCAAGCACTACTATAGAAGAAACTTGGTACAGAAGTTAGTGTGTCAGTTAGAAAGAGATGAATACCCAACAAATTAAAGATGTCCATTTTAGATGCAACGCATTATACCGTTAAGGCATGGTGTGAAATAATCGACTCTGTTTCCGGAAAGCTGGGATATACAATAAACAGGATGAAGACGTACCCATTGTTCAAGAAAATATCCAGTGTGATGTTATAGAAGGCTGGGAAAGGATTTCAGACCAACCCCTGGAGGATTATGTAAACCTTGACTCCAATGTTATGACATCAGACTTGGTGGAAGTTGATGACATTGTTGACAGTCATTTAACACCAGCAGACTTTTCTGCTGAAGAACTGTCCGATGAAGAATAGGTTGATATTCCAACAAAAGAAAAAGCAATGAGGTACATCGAGGGTTTAAAAACCTACTTTACAAGCATTGGTGATATTCAAGATGACACTTTTAAATGTTTATATAGGTTTGAAAGAGAATTACATAACAAAAAACAAAAATGCAACAAACTAACATACAAGATTTATTTGATAAAAAATAAAATAAAATTTCAATAAATATTTAAATTGAATGTTGTTTTTTAATAAAACGTTATTTTTTCAGAAACATAAAATTTAAATGTTCCTTTTTTCAATACCCCTTTTATATTTTCCCTCCAATTACTTTTTTTCAGTCCCTTAAAAAACGTAAAATAGGAGTTATACCTTACTTCTAATCCGTACTAAATATTTACTATACTTTTTGATGAAAACAAAAATCATTAGGTTTAGGTGAGTATTTTGGCCTCAAATCCAAAATTAAGGTTAGAATAAAAAAGTAGACAAAATTGAATGCGCTGAAATCGCTTAAAATGTTTTATAACAAAGAGATGGTTCATTCGAAAATCAAAAATAACACAAGTCCTAGTGCATATGTTTTACTTTAACCAAACCTTGTTCAGAAATTAGTGATACTTTCTGAAAGGAAATGATTCTACATCTTCGTGATTGGGTGGTTATGATCGTTAGCTACGAATCCGTGGGTGGCGTGCTCAAATCCCGGGGTACGCAAGTAAATATTATTTGTTAAATTGTAAAAATAATATGTAGTATATTTGCGGCACGTTCCAGAGTGGTAAATACTGTCAGTATCGCCTGATGAAAAACCACCATTTAGAATAGAAACGTTACTTGAAATGGCTCTAGCCGTGTTTAGTGACCAGATCTGAATAGCCAGGTCCTTTCTACCTTCCTCTTCTTAATCCCCTAATCTTCAATACCTTCAGCTTCACAACATACCCCAATTGGGAATTCCATAGTCTCACTGACGGTTGTGAGCAGCTGGGATTCTTGTGTAGTATCACATAAAAAAAAAAAAAATACATATTTTATATCACCGTTTTATGTTTATTATTATAATTATTGGACGTTTTGCAAGGAAGATAATTAATTACATGGAAAAGCGATTTATTTTTAATTCTGAAATTTTATGTATGTTAATAATCTTAACTTCGACATTAGATAGATTAAAAAAATAAAATTAAAAAAACAATTCAATTTAAAAGATCACTTTTTTAAACGTAAAAAAATAATAATGATGTAATGCTTTGTTTCTTTAAACTAAGCGCGAAGGTCTGAAAAGATTTGAATGTTAGGAACAGATTTCAAAGACATATCTAATATCTATGACATTAAGTGTATGTATATATGCAAGGGTTGATCGATACTGCAAATAAACTAAACTACGGATAAATAATGGTTTCAGAAAATTAATTATTTTTTTATCCTTGACAAGCAGCGGCCTTCAAATCAACAAAAAACTCAAATATTGGCACAATTCAGCCCGTCGTTTTTGTGTGACAGATCGTGGAAGCGGCAGGGATTAAAATTTTGGCACAATTTGAAAAAATCGAAGATCGTTCAGTCATAAGATTTTATGTTTTAAAGAGGTAATCCGCATTTCTGATAAAAGCAGAGTTGAACTCTGTTTTGGGAGACTCTTTGCCTTTGATTAATACAGTTCACACTTAGGTGACTAATTTAAAATGTGGTCAAAGGAGCTGTGAAGACGCAAACCAAAGTGATCGCCCAAATGAGGTGACAACCTCGGAAATGCTTACTTCTTTATTTGATTAAATGCCCATCTAGGCTTTAACATGAATTTTAGAGCAAAATTTAAAGAGCTATCAAAAACTATAAGTGCGTAGAGTTTTTAAATAGTAGTAATGAGCAATATTTTTAATCATTTAACGGTGATTTAAAATAGCTAACTAAAGCAATATTATAACACAAATCATTAACTCTACATTATCCAAGCTACAATACTACATATTGTAGGATTCATCAAAGTGCTGGTATAGATGACATTTTACTGTATAAATGGAGTCAGCAAATATATCAACAATACCTCCAAACTTATTGAGCAGATCATGCATCCTATTGGTTAATGAACGAAACTGATAATTGGTTGTGTAAGTGTTGCAAAAAAATGTTACAGTCTGTTCATTCGGGTATTAAATTGCTAATACAACAAAATATTTCACCATCGTTTTATTTCGACCAAATCGAATGGCAATAATGACATTTATGATTTCATGTAATAAAAAAATTTGTAGAAAAATATCTCTGTGGCAAACTTATAAGTTTTTTTTTATTTAATAAAGATGCATAATTTAAGGACTAAGTGTTCCCTTTTTTTACAGTAACTCCACAAAAGAAGTCCGAGGAAAATAATTTCCCTCCAGGCCTATATCATCATTGAGGATGCTTGTATGGGGGGTCTTTTAGAGGATAGGAAGGAGTGAACCTTGGTTTCGAAGTGACCCGTATTATAGGAGGAATGAAACACAGAGCCCGGCAAATTATTCCACAGCCGAGCTGTTGAACACAATAACGAGTCGTACGTCCCGTTCTCATGGGAAAAATGACAAAGGTGTAAAAATGTTTGCCGTGTTTCCGACGATGAACCGGTGGCGTAGGGATCAATGACGCTAGTTCCTCAGAGCAGCTTCCATTAAAATACCGGTAGAATAAGTACAGCATTCCCACCTAACGAATGTGCTCCAAAGATTGCAATCCGTTTGTTAAGATAGGCGAATCTATCAAACGAACCGCCCGTTTCTGCACAGAGTCAAGGGTTTTTTTCAGATATTTTGAGGCTCGACAAGAGGTGGCTGCCAAATTCTACAGTGGGACGCACTTACGATCCGTACAGGGTCAGCAGTTGTGTACTATTAAAGTATCTACGGTCTCTGTACAATACGCCAAGTTTCTGAGAGGCTAACTTTACTCTGGCTTCGATAGAGCCCCGATGGATGTCACTTAGGGTTACACCAAGTATATCCATGGAGGGCTTGTTGGTAAGATTGCTTCCATTAAAGGAATTGCAAAAACTTGAAGCAAAGACTCTTGATTGATCAGCTGTAGTGTTATGGAATGTACGCAGATTGTGGATAATACAATTATTTTACTGCAATATCTGGATAAACACAACCCTATTTACCCGTTTACATTGTTATCTATGGATATCGAGTATCAAAATATCCGTTTAACTATTAAACGCTAGACAAGATGTCATGTTGTATGGACCAAAATTTTCTATTAAAAACGTAGAAAAATGAGTGTTGAATCTCGGGCAAGGGCGGGTGTAACCACAGCTTTCTGAAAAACTAATTTTCCGCTAGAATTGTGATCGAACTGTAAAGAACTAATAACACGTTGACGTGGCATTTCGCACTTTTAAAAAACTTTTACAAGTTAATAAATTAAATCAATTTATATCGCCTTGTATTATTCATCATTATTACTACCGACCGTAATCTGATAGAAAGAGGGTGAAAAAGTTTTAATGAAAATCCGTCAGATGTCGGCGTCTTGCCAAAATAGCGATGATGATCGAATTTAAAAGTTTTTTTTTCGTACGAGCTGGCAATGAGGCAAAGTTTTCTCGTTTTTTTTTTCCATTTAATTCTTGTAAGCTGTTAAAATGGAGTTTCAGATAAAAATAGAAAATAAAGGGATATTTAAGAATGTTTACACGGAACGGAATGGTTTTATTTGATACTTGTGTTAATACTTGACTTTTCTCGAGGTGTAGACATAGAACTGTTGGAAGCTTTTGTAGAATCGCGTGAGTGCACAAAAAAAAAATTCAAAAGTTCGCTTAACATTTTGTTAATTTTGTAAAGCTTTTCCGCTTGCTTTGGGTGGCGATTTTTTTTATTGTTGTGGTGGCTATTGAAATGCCTTCTTGGTTGCATCAAACGTGTAGTCTTTATGTCGTTGTTTGATCGTCTTTTGTTATCAGTAAAAAGCTTTCCTGGTCGCTATAGTATCTATTTGCACATTATATCTCTTGTTGTCGTCATTGTTTTCCTGGTACCATTAGCGTATAATTTGTTTTATCGTTCACGGTGTCTCGTACAATATTTAAGAAACCTCTGTTGATTTATTGTTTGTCAGGTACGTCCCTTAACAGCCTATATATATATATATATAGTGTTTTGTCGTTAATTGTCGTTATAAAATATTTCTTGTTACATCAGCAGTGATATTTTATTTCTTTTCCAGTGTACCTAATCAACATCGATAAACTTTCCTGGTTGCAAAAGAATGTGATCTGTTTTTATCAGTTCTGGTATATTTTGTTTACATTATAAAAAAATCTTGTTTGCACGTGAAAGCTAATTATTCAGTCATTATAACAGTGTCTTTATTGAAGTCGAGAAACGTATCTAATTACATTAGAAAATAATCTGTCTTAATCATTGACGAAGATAATATTAACACATCCCAAATGAACCACGAAACCGAAAAAACAACAGAAATTAAAAAGATTTCAGTCGCATCTGGGACTCGAACCCAGGACCTCTACCTATCCTGGGTAACCGCTTAACCAACGTAGCTAATGAGACCAATTCAATTCACGCCATTTACGTTTACATTTACGCCAATGAGGTTGACACACTTCAATAAGTTATAAAAAATAAATTGAATATTTCTTTCCAGACTTGTAAAATAAGTCAATAGATGTCTCATATAAATATATAAATATATCCGAGACTCTATCCAGATTACAATTGAGTTCTAGATGAAACTTTGCAATCATCATAAGGATAGCGGCCAATAATATGGGATTTATAAAAATGGAGGATAATATTAACAAATCTTGAACATGAAGTATGATATCGGTGTAAATGGCGTAAATTGAACTTGTCTCATTATCTAAGTTGGTTAAGCGCTTACCCCGGATAGGTAGAGGCCCTGGGTTCGAGTCCCAGATGCGACTGAAATCTTTTTAATTTCTGTTGTTTTTTCGGTTTCGTGGTTCATTTGGGATATCTTCTTCAATGATTAAAATATTACAATGAGGTTTACACACTTCAATAAGTTTTAAAAAATAAATTGAATAATCTGTCTTTTCGTTATTCCGATGCCGATTATTGTCACTCGCGGGCATTCCATGTAGGCACATTAGCACTGTTTATCTCGAATTACTGAAAAAAAAATTGATAACCATGCAAGAAATCAATTTATATTTTATACGCGCAGAGTTCAACTTACGAATTGCAGCGCCGCACAACTTCCACCGATCGCCCTGCCATAACGTGTCAAAAGCAGGAATTAAGTATGCAAAATGACATAGTTTATACAAAAAAATGTTGACCGTATTCTATACAAAAATATACATGTGAACCCAATTCGCATTCAAGGGAATACTCGATTGTGTCAGTGTCGCAAAAGGCCGTGCCTATCGGTACATATCACAAATGTAGCAACCGATGCCATCTGTTGGTATGTATATGGATTAGTACAACTTTACTAACGAAATAATTATCATATGATGTTTGCTTTCTTTTTTTGCAATTGTAGGATCGAAAAAAAAAATTACCGTTGGCTTGTAATATGCATAAATGACGCGGTTATTTGGATATTTTATGTGGCAGGTAATCTCAATAAAAATCGACTAAAGTCTGCAACTTAGCCATTATAAGCAAAAAAATAATTGATATTCAAAAAAAGTTTTTCAAATATCAATTAATTTACTGTTTTTCCTACTGCCTACTCTCATTAAAAATTTCGTGCACGCCACGGAGGACATTTTAACTTCCCTAAAACTTTAATCATGTCTCTTTACTCATCCAATGTGTTGTTTGTTTTAACTTTTATTTTTTAAATATTTAATGGAATTATAGACAGCCCTGATTTACTTAGCCTAATTAATTTTAATTTTCCAAATAGATCTACTCGATCAAAAATTTTATTCTACTGTAAAAATCATATTAGGACTGGGTCATTTAAAAACTCGCTTGTACCTAGACTTCAAGCAGAAGGTAATACTTTTACAGACATAGTAGATATGTTCAACTGCAGGGAATGCAAATGCAATGAGACTGTAATGGCATACATCCTCAACTATCATTAACAAGATACGTATCTAGAGTATATGTATGAGTGATTTTTTCTGTGTGTTTTATATTTTCGCATTTGTTGCAAATTGTATAGAATTGTACATAAAAAATGTTATTGCTGAATTTGTTTGTGAGATATATTAAGTGTTTAGTTGTTGTACGAGTATGTCGTCAAAACGATCTATTCTATCATTGTAACTACTAAATATGTTATATACTTGTATCAATAAAACATATTTACTTAACCACTTTTAGCATATGAAACTTTGTTGGCTTACCTTTTGTAAAACTTCCTTTTATATAAATTTGTATTAAAACCTGTTTTTTTCTAACAAATACAAATAAATAAATAAAAAATTTAATTTTGTAAAAAAATGGTATTATAGGGCGTATGCAATATAATAAATAAATAAACCCATAAAAAGTTTAACAAGCTTTTTTTCTTTATTTAATATGTCGCTTTCACTTACTTCCAATACAACTTCAATTTCAGCATAATCTACTTCGCGTTAGTACATTTCATACAAAACAAAATTAAATTGATATACGAAGCTAGTACATATGGTTGCATATTGAACTTGTGAGATTTAAAAAAAAAATTCATTTAAGACATTTTACAAAAAACATAATGCGAAAAGTCCCAATAAACCGTTTTTTGTATATTTTCATACGAAGTGGCAACTTTGTGATATGACACTATAATATAAAAATAAAACAATAACTTTGTTTATATCACTTTTATTTGTTATATACTTTTTCCGACCGGGTTTAGCTACTACCGTAGCTTCTTCAGGACAGTATACTACTAAACTATGAAATAAGATATACATGTGTTATAGATTGATAAAAACGGGTAAGTGGCGGGCCAATGGCGGGGGAGGAGCAGGTATCGGACCGGGAAGGGTGTATACTATGTTTATTGGGAATATTTTAAGAATCGGACTTATTCAAATTTATTCGATTAATAATGAGTCTAATATTACTGTTTTTGGCTTGCCTTATTTCTAATGCTTCTAAGTTATCTAGTCGAATGCCTATTCCATTTTTTTAACATAAACTTTATTTTTATTGAGTGTGTGGTCTGTTTCTAAGAGGTGGTTGGCGAATTCCGAGATCCATTATTATTGAGACATCTTAAGTGTTCTTTTACCCGAATATTATCAATACGCAACGTTTTGCCAACATGAAACGCGGGGCAATCGTTGCATTGATGTGAATAAATTCCCGAGTGGTCTGAAATATCTTCTTTATCTTTACCATTAATTAAAAAAATTAACTTTACTATTGTCCGTGTGAAATGCTGGTCCGTATCAAATACTTTTTGTAGTTTGTCTAATGGGAGCTTATTATTCAAAACTTCATCCTAAATTTACAGTTAATTTTACAAAAAATATATATATATCCATGTAAAATAAAAACATATGTAACAAAATTAAAGCATAAATATTTTTCATAAATATTCTTAAAAGTATTTAGTGTTAAATGTTGAAATTCGTAAAGAATACAACGCTGATTTAATCGTAATGAGCAAGATTAAGAAAGGGATGCATAGATGATTGGGCATGTGAGCGAATGAACAAAGAAATAAGTTTAAGGAGAATTTGAAGCCAATAAGAATGTAAGAAGAAGGCGGGGACGTTCAAGGAAGACATGGAACGATGAAGTGAATCAAATACTTAAGTAGGGCCATGTCCAGAAGAGAATGTATGAGAACGTTGTATGAATCTGAAAGAAATAAGAAGTGCATGCCAAGATCGAGTTGTTTGGCGATCCGTCCTCTCTGCCTACCCCTGCGGAGAAACGGCGTGATAGTTAGTTAGTTAGTTAGTAATTAGTGTTGAAAAGGAATGTGCTTACGATGTATTTACGAAGCCTCCACTTTTCTCAATAGTGCAACTATTTCAAAGGTTATTCACAAAATTGCAATATACCTAGAAAAAACATGTATTTCGCTACCGTGTCGTTTCCTTCCCTACCTGGAAATATATTTTCGCTTACACGCTATGCTCAAAAGAGATAGATATTTTTTTAAATTGTAAATTCGAATGAGTTGGAAGTAATTTGTAGTAGTTACTAACTGCCCTAAAACGAGATTTGCTCCTGGTTGGGCAGTCAAAGCTTTTTAGATTTTATTGTTTTATTGTTCTTAAAATAAATAAAAATAAGTAAGCTCTTATAAAAATTCTATAACGTAAAATCTTTGTTTAATCTAATAAAATTTTTTAAAAAACATCGTGCAAATCGTCGGCTGGTTTTGTCGTTACCTCTTGTCCAAAAGATTAATAATATTTAAATAAAATTAATATTCAAATAAAATTAATATTTGAATAAAATTAATATTTAAATAAAATTGATATTTAAATAAAATTAATATTTAATAAAATTAATATTTTAATAAAATTAATATTTTAATAAAATTAATATTTAAATAAAATTAATATTTTAATAAAATTAATATTTAAATAAAATTAATATTTAAATAAAATTTTAATGAAATTAATATTTAAACAAAAGGATAGCTTTTAATAGCACGCGAAATATAAATTTATCTTATCAAATTACACAAACATATTAAGTAAAATTTTTATGAAAAAAAAAGGTTAAGCAAGGTATTTCAAACTCCATCGTATTTGATGACCATCAAGTCGACGATCGACGAAATTTGGTCCCCATTAAAAGCCAAAATTAGTTGAATTGATAACTCATGAGAATGCTACATTGTTGTATGTTTTAAAATAATCTTTGATAAACATAACGTGTGACACTATAACTATATAACTATAACGTAATATGAACGAACTCAATGAATAATAAAAAATAAATCCTATATAAGTTTTTTTTCCACGTTACTCCACACAGGAGGCCCTAAAGGTCTATGTCATCTTTGGGGGTGATGTGTGGAGGGTCTTTTAGAGGATAGGTAGGAGTGCCGTCAAATCATTCCACAGCCGAGCTGTTAAACACAAAACGAGTCGTAGAAGCGACTCGTTCTTATATGACGAATGTTAACTGTGTAGAAATGCTGACCGCGCGTTTGGCATATTTCCCGACTGTGCACCAGTGCCGAAGGGATCAGTGATGCCAGTTCCTCAGAGCATCTTCCAATGAAATATCGGTAGAACCAGGTGAGCATTCCCATCTGACGTCTGTGCTCCAAATATTGCAATCCGTTTTTTAAGAGAGGCGAATCTATCAAACAGACCGCCCGTTTCTGGGCAAAGTCAAAGGTTTCTAAAGTATTTTGGGTTTCCCATCAAGGTCAGCAGATATGTACTACTAAAGTATCTGCGGGCTATGTAAAATATGCCCAGCTTCTGAGAGGCTAACTTTAATCTGGCTTCGATGGAGCCCCCATACTTGTACTGGCCACTTATTTCACCAAGCACATCAATAGAGGGATAGTTGGGAAGATTGTTAACGTATTAAGATTCACAAAGTCTCAAATAGTTTTTACCGATTTTTGATGTTGATAAAATTTGGTTCTACGATGACGATATTGGTGTGATAATAATGAAAGTTTTCCTGGAAAACTGTTATTATAAGCACTCTCAGACATACGGGAATAGGCGCGCAAAAAGCAACTTTGTAGAAGGACTCGTCATAACAATCTCTAAAAGCCTGGGTTAAATTACTCCTTCAACATGGTACTAGGAAATTCAGCCTTTATTTATGTGAGCTATTTATCCTGGTGCTTTAAAGGGAGCTTCCATGAAAGTCGTAAAATGAGCAGGCTTTTTGTGACGTAGTCAGTAAGACGCAATGATTTGAATTCAGAGGTCATGACATTAATTTTCATTGAAGAGAAAAAAAATACATTGGTAAACGATCTTGGATTTTAGTGAATCCCAACAGAACCCTTAAAAATATATTTTTTCAAGCAAATATTTTAAAGGAAAATTTATTTTTTATTTTTTATAATAACTATTATTTATTTATAAAATAAATTTAAAATTATTTTTTATTCTCCACTTTATTAATATACACAAATCTACAAGTTCCGAAAGCGATGGTATCTTATAAGATATTAATAACATTGCCATTTTTAACTAGTCTTACCAATACCTGGCCCCCTGGCACAGAATATTGATAATAGTTTTATCGATAATGTCGGTAACTTGTCATCGTTCTTGGACAAGATTGCAGGTCACCAACGAGCAAACAACAGTTCACGTCAACAAAAATAGGTCTATTTAGTGGATGTGAACTATTTTTTTTTGCTTTATTAAATTTTTTCATATGAATACCGCACAAGAGTCCCAACTGCTCCCAACCGTCTGGAGGCAGTGAGACTATGGCATCCCCAATTGGGGAATGTTGTGAGGCTGAAGGTATTGGGGGGGAAAAGAGTAGGGGAAGAAGAGAAAGGTGGGGAAAATAACTGGCTATTCAGAACTGGTCACCAAACACGGCTTAAAGCCATTTCAAGCGACGTTTCAATTCTTTCACCAGGACGATACTGAGAGTATCTTGCAATCTGGAACGTGCGCAAATATACTTTATATTATTTTTAAATGAATTAATTGTGAAACAGCACAAATTAATTAAATAAAATTTACTTGTGCACGCCGGGGTTTGAACCCGCGACTTTCGAACTCGTAGTCGAGATCCTTACCCGTGACACCTTGAAATGACGCTGCACTACTATATTTTAAAACAATAAACAACGCTTAGCAAGACGGCCTCCATGGTCGAGGGGTAAGGCTCTCGACTACGAATCCGAAGGTCGCGGGTTCAAATCCCGGCGTGTGCAAGTAATTTTTATTTAATTAATTTGTGTTGTTTCACAATTAATTCATTTAAAAATAATATATGGTATATTTGCGCACGTTCAGAGTGGAAGATACTCTCAGTATCGCCCTGGTGAAAGACCACCATTCAGAATTGAAACGTTGCTTGAAATGGCTTTTAGTCGTGTTTGGTGACCAGATCTGAATAGCCAGGTATTTCCCCTTTTCCCCACCTTCCTCTCCCCTTCTCCTTCTCCTCCCCAATACCTTCAGCCTCACAACATTCCCCAATTGGGAATGCCATAGTCTCACTGGCTCCAGATGGTTGGGAGCAGTTTGGGACTCTTGTGCGGTATTCATATAAAAATTAAAAAAAAAGAAAGAGAGGTTACAACGGAACTGTTAGCGGTAGGACCGCTTAACAAATATAAATTCCACCTTTGACAATATGTTTCCCACCAATTCTTTCTCAAAAACGACGCATTTAACGTGAATAATCGTCACGACGGAACTCTCAGCGGCAAGACCAGACATTTTTTTCAAGTTTCATCATTTGAAATGTTTCTGATATCTTATTCTTCTGAAGGATTGACCTGGTCGCAGGAAGGGGACGACTTTCCCCTGGTCCACCACAGTAATTCCGTAGCGCCGGTGGGTGCCTGTGCCGGCCCTGACGGGGTGGCCCTGACGGGGTGGCCCTGACGGGGCGGCCCTGTACGAAGGGTCCTACAAACGCAGCTCGAACACGGAGGCCGTCAAAATAATCAAAATAAATATAATGTCACATCACGATTTTTTTTTTCACCTCTGGAATTTCTCGGCCCAATATCTGTAAAAAATGCAAAAGAAATTTAAAAAATGTGGTTAAAATATAGCCTTTTAGAAAGAATAATAATATAGGAACAAGCTTAAA
Organism: Halesus radiatus; assembly: GCA_022606495.2. Taxonomy (NCBI): domain Eukaryota; kingdom Metazoa; phylum Arthropoda; class Insecta; order Trichoptera; family Limnephilidae; genus Halesus; species Halesus radiatus. The sequence continues at coordinate 98,881 of JAHDVE020005187.1, read as the reverse complement.
AAACTCAAAAATTTAAAATCCTGAACTCAATAATAGTGGCATATATGAATTTAAATGTGACCACGCTGGCTGCAACGCTACCTATATAGGGCAGAGGGGATGGGCTTTCTCAACTAGATTCAGATTCAAAGAACATATAAGATGTTATAAAAATAAAAGCACTTCTCAAAATTCGCAGAACGTCTTTTAGTAAATTATCACGTCCCGCTTGACAACAACGAGCCTAAGCCCTTACATATAGAATGAAAGGGTCTTAGATTAAATTTACTTGAACAATTAAAATTAATGAACGAACGAATGATCCTAATTTAACATTAATTAATAAAGTAAGGAAAATTATATATTCACCGGTTCTCAGTATGTTCACATTATCAAAACAATATAACACATTTAAATAAATCAATTAAGGATACATTTGTTTTGACCACTTTATAAATTTACTTGTGCACGCAACATGTTTCGAAAGCGATGCTTTCTTCATCAGGAATATATGAATACTATTATTTATTCATATATTCCTGAGGATGAAATCATCGCTTTCGAAACATGTAGATATCAATGTATATTTATAAGTGGTAAATACAAAATATATTTTTTATTAATAATGACGAGACAAAGTGAATTCCAATTGTTTGAAGAAATTATAAATTAAATAAGTAAGTCGTTGAAATGTAGCCTTATTAATGTTTGAAAATGGCTTTAAACGCTGAAAGAGCTGTCATAATAATAAAAACTAAATTTCTTTTATAACTTAATAAAAACATTATAAAATTTGAATAACTTTCAGCAACAACAAAATACACGCGAATGTCTGAGTGAAATTTTACGGTTTCAAAGTGAAATACTGTTACGAGAAAGCCTCTCAGAATCGGTACTAAGCTTAAACCGAATGATTTATATTAAACCCAGAAGTCAATTCTCGGCTGCATAACACGTTTTTACAAAGCAGGTCCCTACAGTCATGGTGTTGAAGTGTTTTTAAAATCACTTTCCTGGAATATCAGGAAAGAAACTTTTAAAGTTATCTCGTGACGGAAAGCGACGTATATTCAATAATTTGCACAAGTTTCTTGCAATGCGAGGGTAAAAGGGTGAACGTCTGCATTGGCGCGTTACGACATTTTCAAGTTTTACGATTTTCTAGAACAGTTACGTAATACCACTGAAACACTTTTCTTCAAAGTGCAGTTGTTTACTTTTATTTATTGTTCACTTAAGAATTTCATTAACAATAAATTATCACATAAGATTTGTTTTTAAATGTGTATAGATTCGATCGTGGGAAAAATGTTGAGACTGCAAGACTGCAAGGCTGATGTAAGCGTAGTGAGCAAAATTAAGAAAGGGACGCTTAGATGGTTTGGGCATGTAGAGCAAATGGACGAGGAGAGGAGTGTAAGGAGAATATATGACGCGAATGTGAATGGAAGAAGAAGATGGGGATGCTCGAGGAAGACATGGCAAGATCAAGTGAATCAAATACTCGAGTCGGGCCATGTCAGAAGTCGGAATAACAGAAGAGAATGTATGAGGCATTATATGAATGTGAATGAAGCAAGAAGTGTATGCCAAGATCGAGTTGTTTGGCGGTCCGTCCTCTTTGCCTACCCCTGCGGGGAAACTGCTAGTTAGTTAGCCGTTTCCCCGCAGTTAGTTAGTTAGTTAGATGGTTATAAAAGGCAGAAACATTACTATTTTTGTTTAAAAAAAGGGTTTCTCAGAAAATGTATCATTTTTAATAATAGTAATTCAAACTGTGAGTCGTCTAATACAATAAATTCAAGTATGTTATTTGCTATCTCAAACAGATTTCCACGGAACACAATTCTGACAGATATGCATTACTTAAATATCTTTCAAAAATTTTATTAAAATTCCAAATAAATTTATATCCCATTTTGAATGTATTATAAATATACACCATAGTGAAAAACTCTCCAAATAAACGATAAAAAAAATTGTATTTTTTAAATGAAAAAGAAATATTTTTCTTTAATGTTAAATGTTTACCTACTTCGTTGCAACTCAATCAATCCTTGCCATAGACTCAGGAACAATGAATTGCTTTTCCTCAATAAAAACTCTACTAATTATGGGTACCATTCTCCACTGTCCAGAATGTCGAGATTTGAACTCATCGGCATTGAAATTTTTGGTACCAGTCTGAATGATTTTTGTGGGGCTTTACAACTAAAAACTTAAAACTATTTTCAGACTTTGACTTGAATTTTCCCTCAAATGTACATGTTTGTCCTCTTTTTGTCATTGCTTCATTCTTGTATTATGTATTTGCTGTTATTTTGCCGTAGCTCTTGTTTATTTCATTTCTTGTTATATATTTTGTGTAATTGGACATTAGTCCGTACATAAATATGGAAAATTGAAAAAAAAAATGTCTTCGAAAGCATCCAATTGTTTTTCCTTTCTCTTTAAAAACAATAAGCACTAATAATACCTAAATATGCACCAATAAACTCAATCCTAAGATTGCATTGGGTTGGTCTGCACCAATTGCGCCACCTAAAATACCGTAAAAGGTAAAGTAAAAATAATTAAATACTCGTATACATCAGTATTGATTTACCACAAGTGAACGTGTGGATTACTTCAAAGTAATAAAAAAAGGTACTCACTTTTATGATCACACAATCGTTTTCCGGCCAGTACTTCCACGTAAGGTTCAAAAACCTGAAACAAAAGTTACGAATTATTTAGTAAGCGAGCAAAATCGACAAACCGTGAATAAAGAATTCACTGTAGTTTTTTTCCAACAAGGCATAAAAATAGAAGAATAATAGAGCGATAGATTTTTTTATACAACCTATAACATGAATAATGTAAGAGGCTTTCTCATTTCGGTTCAAGTCCAGTATGGGAAAGTGTACCTTTTAAAATACGTTTTAACATTCTCGGGTGATTGGCAACTTCCAGGAAATTCATATTGCTTCATTATAAAATCTGTAGGAAAGGCTACGTCTTGGAACAAGTGTATGAATTAATGCTTTAATAAGTATATTTGGGTGATATGTGAAGATTGGAAGGATGATGTAGACTCTAAATGTGATCTGAAAGAATACGGAAGAAGAAGTCGGGGATGTTCGAGTATGTAACTCATCGAGTCGCTGAAACACTTGTAGCGAGTATTGTCTGAAGGACGGCCTCCATGTTCGAGGGGTAAGGCTCTCGGCGACGAATCCGAAGGTCGCGGGTTCAAATCCCGGCGTGCGGAAGTAAATTTTATTTAATTAGTTTTAAAATAATATACAGTATATTTGCGCACTTTCCCGAGTGGAAGATACTCTCAGTATCGCCCTGTTGAAAGACCAGCATTCAGAATTGAAACGTTGCTTTAAATGGCTTTTAGCCGCGTTTGGTGACCAGATCTGAATAGCCAGGTATTTCCCCACCTTCCTCTTCCCCTTCTCCATCCCCTACCCAATACCTTCAGTCTCACAACATTCCCCAATTGGGAATGCCATAGTCTCACTTGCTCCAGACGGTTAGGACTCTTTTGCAGTACTCATATAAAAAAACACAACTAGAAAATAAATAAATGTTAGTGAAGAAGTGTGGATGTGGATGAAACATGGCGTGTTAAGAAAGGTGTATTGGATAGCAGGGTCTAATTTCCTAAAATATTCTATTTGAAATAATTAAGGAATTATGTTTATAGTTTTCATAAATTCATACATGACTCCTATTTGATAAGGTCCTTTATTTTCCTTTATTATCCCACGCATTCATTGTTAATAATAACACGTGTAGAAACTGTATATAATTTATGACAATAAATAGGGACACGACTGGTCCAACTAGGCAGTAGTCTGAGGACTTCGGTCACCGTTTCATTTGCAAATCCTTACCAATACCCCTAAAGAGGGAGCCGGTGATTTATAGTTGATGTTATCGGCGTGAGCGTCCAGTACAAAGGAGATGTGTTGCAATGTACTCTTTCTGCCAAGCCTTTCGTGAATTCAATAATATTATTTGGTTGCTGGATATAAAAAAAAATTGTCAAATTTATAAAGCGCCGTCGGTAATTTAATACAAATCGAAGTAAAATTTGCATTTAAATCTAGTTAATAAAACATTGTTAAAAGTATTGTAATAAAAAAAAGAAATATTTAATATGGCAGACGACTTATCGGTGGTAGAACGTTTGGCACCTTGGCTTTAATGAGACGGGCACGGGAAAATAGTAATTTATTTGGTATAGATGTACTTATAAATAATAATAATAATAATAATACAACTTTCTGTATAAATGAAGATTAGCATTAGTCCGCCCAAATTAAAATGGTGGAACATATTAATGCTGAATCGAATGAGACACGTTTGCTTGAATAATTATGTTTTTTCACTGAAAACCTGTTTAATCTCACCAAATATTGATTCTACCGACGTGGTCTCATTCTATTCAGCAGTGATGAAAACATATTAAACGTTACCTCACTCGACCTACTTTATGAAAAATGTATTTTTTGAAAAATCCCCCCCCCCCCCCCCTCCTCCCTCTCCAACTATAGGGTTTTCCACCACTTTAATTTGGGCAAACTCTCCAGATATTCATTTCTACTGCCAAGAATGCCCTTGATGTGATTTTTCACAAAACGGCGCTGTACAAATCATCCAAGTATTATTATTATTATTATTAAGGACTTATGACCACAGATTCATGAACGCCCGAATTTTGTCATTTGTTTTTTGAATTTTGGAACCATTTTACCTGTATTATTTCTCCACTTACTTCAGATTTAACTTAACAATTTAAAAACGTTGCTCGTTCTCGACTGAATACCATTAGTTTGTTTACCATGACACAATGTATGTTTTTTAATCTTTAAATCCAATCTCATAAAATCTAAATCCATTTTACTTGAAAATGGTCAAGCTTTAAGAATTTAAAGGGTAAATGTCACGTCCTGTGTTCTCGTTATACCTTCTAAATCGAAATTAAATTCACCAATTGATGCTTTCTAATTTAAATGCTTATTAGTTGACCCATGTACGAAGGGCAAACCACTATGAAACACATAACATATTATATGACTAGGGTTAGTCCTTTCGGTTTTAAAGGTTACGACCAAATGTATTTCGAATTACAAATTAATTAACATTTCTCCACACTGCAATTAATCAATTATCTCATTCTTCGAAAGATGAATAATTACTTTGTGGAGTCAAAATTTTCTAATGCATGTATGTATTTTTTTACGTTTAACGGCCCACAAAGTTCATAATTTCTTCCTAAATGTTTATAAACACCGACACAAACATAATCACTCTACAAGAAGAAAAACTGAAATATACTAGACGTAAGGCATACAAGGGAACTGTAATGGGCAGCTCATCCCGATCCGCGGAGAGGACTGGGATGGGAGAAAGAACAACCTGTCTCGATCCCTTTCAAAGAGGGGAAATACACTTACGACCAGACCTCATTAACGACTTGCGTATAATAGTAACATGCATAAATGTAATTTTTCTCAAAAACCAATATTATGTAGAATTATGAGTAAAACTCGGGGCCGTGTCCGTGTGACGATGCTTGATCTGGGTCCAGTGAGAGGCGGTAGTCCGATGATCCAGGTGAGGCCATGGTCAAAGAGATACAATGCAAGTATAGCAGAAGTCGTAGCGGGGCGGGGCGGTCGAGGTAGCATAGGTTCTTGTTAAGTAGGTGGTTGCTAACTGACTGATTTTGGTTATCGCAGGCTATTTAAAGTCTACTACGAGACGTTTGGGATTCGGTACTCGCAGAGCTACCGCGTTTTGCGCGTGTTCGACGAACCAGTACTCTCGCGCCTCTCTCACACCGCCGTAACGCTCTGACGTTTTTATTCAGTCATTCACTTTACAAGTAGTCAGTGAGAACACATTTCTTACAGACCGTGCAGTATACATTCAACAAAGGGGGGAGTCGGGTCATTTGCGGACAACGATATAATATTTATTTTCCATATGACACAACTCCCTTACAAATAAACATAGTTTAGGCAAGTGCAATACAACAATCATATTTCAAATGCATATATGTCAAAAACACTGCGGGAGAAGCAAACACGTCCGACACATGAAATGAGACTTCCCTTTCGAAAGAAGTTAATACTGTATACAGCGGTGAAGATCTTCCAAGAAATACCAACTAACATAAAATAAGAGGAAAATGTTCATATTTAAATTTTAGAAAGATGTGACAAAATATGAAATATCAGTATAAATTAAAATTTTCGGAAATCGTAAAGTACATTTTATAGTTTTTGAACGTAGTTTAGAACTACAAATGGTAATATTGCTTGTTCATATTATGATGTCTGTTTATATTAGAAATTATGTAACTATTGTTCATATACCTATGTACAATTTTAAGTGAAATAATTCAAATAAATCTTTTAATTTGAGGGGTAGGACGAGGAAAATATCCCGATGAACTCCGTAGTAGCGTGGTAAGCTCATGGGTTTTGAATTCTAAATTCGGTTGTAAGTTTGAAAGTTCTACATTAAAACGATTTAAAAAATGAAAACATATTTGTTTTCCAGGAACAAATATTCGTCTTCATCGGATATTATTCATTAAGGAAATACCTCACTTTCAAAGTTTTTGTGAATTGGTAAGTACTGGATATTAAAAAAACACATATTTTTTAAGACAGCCACGACTATTGGGTAGTGGTTGAGCACCACATCATTTGATATTTATATATTAGTCATGTTTAATATTGGTAGTATAATATTTATATTCTTTTTATAAACAACATTTTTTTTACATGCTCTCTCTCGGAAATGACCGTATTCAGCCTCTGTGCTCTGGAATCCACCCTAATTTGATTGGTGTTTCCAAACTTCACAACAGAGGTCAGGGACTTTTGCTGACGATTGACGGTCAGAATAAATCTCATTAGTATTTGCACTCCTTCTTATGGAAGAAACGAGTATTTCTCTCTGAAACATTATTGCCTTGTTGTCGCTTGAAAAGACAGCCAATTTATGTGAATTAGAAGTAAATCTGTACTGTGATCTTATAATTGAAAAGAACAAACAATTGTGATCTTTGGAAGTGGACCAGCTGGATGCAAAGGAGATCGCTGATCAGGTTAGTGGTGACTTTTCTTTGTATGTGGGCTATTTCTTACGGTTGTTTCTGGAGAGAGAATATTCATATTGTTTTTTTTTTATATTTTTATATCATAAATTAATAATATGGTATAAAGCCCATTAATTCGATGTGGATATTCTACACGGCACAGTACGATCAAAAACTTTTTTTTTATTTACAACAGGATTTATTCTACCACAAAATTACCTAAAAAAGCGAATAACATTAAAAAAATACATATTTCTTAAAATGATACATTAATAATATGACTTTTTGTAATACAAAAAAAACATTTCAAAGGCGAATTCCATCAGGAATTAACTGTTTTAAAATTAGAAATATTTAAAAAAAATGAATAGATCAAAGAAATATTAATAGAGTTGAAATGAAATAGATAACACAGAAAAAAATTACAAAATAAATTGCCATATCGCTGCGCACCGAAATAGCCAATTTCGGGTTTGATGTGCGTTCCGGCATCGTTCGAAACAGTATCTATGTTGCATGAAACATCCCGTAGGTTTTTTAGCTCCATATGTGCGTTCCGGGATTCAGATAGCGCTGTGTCTCTTTTGGTGATTTTTTTTTACTATGGAGTAGTGGCACGCCATTCAAACTGTAGTAACATCATTTAGGATTGTATCTGGATCCCACCCAGGCATCGTGAGTCCAATTCCTCGGAAGGCTAAGTCCTAGATCACGACACAAGCAACATCTTCCGATTGCTGTCACGGTAGAAGGAAATTTTAAAATATCGACAGGTTATTCGTAAACCGGGAATGTTTGCCTTTTAAAAAAAAAAATTATAGTCGTCTTGTTCACCGTTGTATTTCCTTAACAGTTCACTGTACAACCGCTCATTGGAAAAAATCGCTAGTTATAGTAAGATCGATGCCAAATACCATTACTCCTTCCTCTTCCCCCTACTTCTTATTCCTATTCTTTTGTTTATATGTGACACCTCGCTAGTAATATGGCATCCAGGGGAGCCATATCACTAGCCGACGGGGCGGCTTTATGATGCTAGTAGATGCTCTATGAATCAATTTAGATAGGAAATAATATTCTGTCTTCCAGAGTGTGTCACCATCATCCAGATATTTGTTCGATTTTATGAAAACTCATTTGGTTTTTAATTGTTCCTCCCTTCTTTCATTGCAGAAACAAAAATTTAATTTCGATTCATAAAATTCTCAGAAATACACCAAACTGTATTGTGGCGTGTTTACAAAACACCGATCATAAATAATTAAAAATTAAATTGAGCAACAAGCATTGCTTTTTTAATAGCGTATAAAAAATTAAGTGAATTGACATTTTCGATCAAATTATGGATAATGGCTTTTTTCCATGACAGCTTTTTTGTAATATACCTTACCACTTATTCAAAATAAATCATGAACAGAATAAAAATATATATATTTCTTGCACCTCACTGAAGAGAGAAACCGATAGAAGTGTGTTATGAGCGTGTTCGTGTGCCTGAAGTAAACTCATTATTTTCCTTCTGTTGAAATCGAACAAACACCTTCAAATACCGAATTTCTTCCTTGAACCAAATACCTTAGAATTACTATACGCGCAGCTCCTGACAGTTGATGGCAATACGCAAAAATAGCGCCTCTAGCGGCGCGCGTTGAACTAATTGTTTTTTTTCTTTTTCATATAGATTTTTTGTGAAATTTATTCTTAATGAATTATGGAATGATAGAAATTGCCTCGAATATTGTTGAAATCATAAATATTTTAATGTTTACTTACTTGTTTTATTTTTTATTCCTAATACTTGTCTATTTACGTATATTTTTTTACCATTTCTTATTTATTGTAATGTTTCCTAATATCTGTAATATGTGTAACTTATTTATTAAATAATATTTTAAGTATGATGTCAAACCACAAAGTGATTGCTTTCCTCAATAATGAAAAACCATAGTCACTTTTTGTGATTTGGCATCTGTTCAGTGTTGTACTTTTACTCAGATTACTGCAGATAGCGTCCATTTACTGATGTAATGCTCCTAATTCAACATTCTTTGTGCAATATTTGAGTTGCACCGTTCAAAAGAAATTCAATTTGAAAGCTCCCAAACCCCCGGATTACAGAACATTCAGAAGTTACGCTAATGTCAATGTTCTTAAGCCCATTAATACTTGGTGTTACAAAGAATTTAGTGCAGCTGTCGGTAATGTAGAATTCTACGTATCAAATAATCCATGCTTTTGAATTGAAGCTTCTAAATAATTGAAATGCGAATTTTTATTACATAAATGCAATGCAGTACAGAAAGCTAGAAGTAATATTTTTTTAATTTATGGCAAGTTATCAATATGTTGTGTGCTAATACATGCAAGTGTGTGTGAGAGCATTCTGTGCAATATCCACGTACTAAACAGTTCTCGCTAAGAACTGCTTAGTGCACTGTTAGCATTTTTTTGTATTAGAATTAATTTTAAATAGCTTTAGAATAATCCTTACAGTTACAGTTAAAATCGTGATATCTGGCAAAAGTTTCGCCTGCGACTCTACAGTACCTTGGCTTAAAAGATGACTCGTGCCAACAGTGGCTTAGGTGTTACATAAAATTATATACTTTACTATAGAATCAATATCCATATTAATAGTATCAATATTTTATTACCTTCTTTTTTTATAAAAAATAATGATATCCTCACTGGGATTTCCCGAGATGGGGATTTCATTTACAAAATATTAAATTACGTCATTTTCAATTGATTTGCTTGATGAAAAAAATAAAAAATAATTCTAAGGTGAGATGTTTTAAGTGCAGTTGAGTGGTTTCGGTGTTAGTCTGTATTTGGTGTTAAGGGGAACGGCTTCGGTGCCTGTTTCATACAAAACTGAATTTTGGATTGGAGGCTAAAATACCCATCCAAACGGAATGATCTATTTAAAAAAAAAACTTGAATATTCTTTCAAATGTATATTTTTGTCATTGCTTCATTCATGTATTATAATAAAAATATTTTGATAATTTGTACAGGACCGTTGATACGAGTCATTTATGCGGGAAACACTGGTCCACCTTAATCCCTAAAAAGGCAGCCGATGTCTGTCTATCTACGGCTAATGTACAAACGCCCGGCTTAAAATTCCGGAAATTTTGCAATCGCCAGAAGAAACGAACAGGCAAGGGGATTAACTCGGTCCGCAACGCCGAACTAATCACAAGCTACCGAGTCAAAGTATCGAGTTCCCGAAGGAACCCGACGTCAAGTTCGGATGTTATGAAAAGGGCAGAGTTTGGCCCAAGCAAAGGCAGTCGAGGAGGTCGAGGCCTCCGCCTCCTACGAAGCAAGTAGGCCGCTTGCCTACCCAGCTAAAACCCAAACGCCCACCATTCGAGTGCCGTCGAGTGCCCTTCGCCTCCTATCCTCCGACGCCTTGGTCCCATCAAAGCGCATACCCACAGCCATCCACCAGACAGCAGTCGAGAGCCTCTGGCCTCTTGCTGATCCTTCGCTTAAACCGTCTGAAACCGGTCGTCAAGCGGAAGCCGAGCCGCATGTCCCCTCGATACCGAAACCTCCCTCTACCGAAAGTACCACCTATTCTCTCGAGCCTTTCAACAGCACCATCGAGACGACTGGTAATCTCCCCACTGGACCGAGTGCAGATTACCTGTACAAATAGTTTTCGTGTAATTAAGTGAAACCCACAATACCTACCCGTTATGAATGTGTTTTATATTATGAATGAACAAAAAACTCGATACTCAACTAAGTTACCAATTTTCTACTGAACCCTAATAACCCCATCCTGTCACCGTTTTTGTGAAAATTTACCTGAGAGGCGCTGTTAGTATGTTTTTATTTTATTAAATATGACATGTGCTGTTCTTTTTCTGCAACTCTTATTTTCTGTAGCTCCTCATTTCATTTTACTTGTTTTATGTAATTGGGCAATTGCCAGTTAATGTAAAAATAAATTAATAAATTCGTTAACACTCCTCCCATGAGAAAATATCTTTTCTACTGTTTAATAAAATACTACTAAAATAATTCAATTACGTTATTTTAAGAGGATAACGACATTAAAGGGTGTTTTGAGGTTTTTGATTGCTGCTTTATTAGCTTGAACTCTTTTTAACTGAACTTAACAAATCAAATTAGAAAAAGGGTTAACAGTCATTTAAATATTAATAATAATTAAAAAATTAAAACAAAAAGGTAACTCCCACATTTATTTTCACATTAATAACCATATTTATAATGTTATTAATATAAATTTCAAAATGAAAAACTATTATTATTACAGTTTTTATCCCGTGCTATTTTATTTATGTTAATAATAAAAATAATTGGTTATTTAATACGAGTATATATTTTTTTAAATAATTTTTATGATTTTATTTAATTACTTACCTACTTTCATCACTTATTTTTAATGTTTGTAATGTGTTCTATTTGCTTATTATTTGTCTGTACTTCTGATTGTTTTTAATATATTATTCATCCTGAAGAGGGAAGGTTTTATTCTGAAACATGTTTATTTATTTATAAAATACACGAATTTTAATTAAGACATTTACATAGAGTAGATACATTAAATCAGAATACTAGGTATACCATTATATAATAAAAACTGTGGTTTAAACAAAATAATTCTTATTAATTTATTAATTATAATGGTACCTATACAAATCAATAAATAATATATCATGAACATAGTGAACATATCAACAGTTTGTATACACGTTATTAGCATAACCCATTTCTGCAGAGCGCCGCTCAATTAGGGACAACCCTATTTTAATGTAAATTGCCCCGTTGGCTGAACACGTAATATGTACAAGAGCCATGAGAGATATTAATTAAGCAAACAAATATTTGCGATTAATTGAGTTCACATACCGGAGAAGATGTGAGAGATACCTTATAGTGAGAATGTGAAATGGTGCAGAGTTTGAGAAATCTTTGAACGTAAGTACACAGTTCCTCTTAAGTACCTACCTACCCAAAGGGAATTTACGCTAAATTTGTGGAAAGCAGATTTCCCAGATAATGTTTTCACCTTTTTGTCTGTATTGTAACACCATTTTAAAAAAGGCTTCTCAATCAAGAAAAATAACGCTCCCCTGAGGGGCGTGGGGGGGGGGGAACGTTCCGAGGATTATTTATTAATTCGAAATTATTGCCCAATACGATAAAAAAAAAATATTTAAAGAAAGACAAATATTTCATGGTTACGAATAACCTGACAATATTGGAAAATCTCCTACTACCATCACAGTAAGGGAAAGCTGTTGCTTGTATCGTAGCCTGCTGAGGAATTGAATTAACGGTGTCTGGGTGAGTCCAGACGAGATGCCAACTCAGCCACTAACCACTAATATCTTCAAAAAAATATCAATATTATTAAATTAGTATTTATTTCTAATTACTGAAAAAAAAAATTTGCAAAGAAAACTAACAGGATATGGGTGTATTTTTTCGTAAACAAGATTTTTTTTAAATGCGAATAAAAAATATTCAATCCTTTTTTATTTACTTTGTAAAGAAATTGTGTTAATATACAAAATATTATACAGTAAGATTAAAAAAAAATTAAGATAAAATAAATTTATTATTTTCAATATGGCTACATTAAAAGCAGATTCGTCAATGGTACATATTCGAAATGATTCTGTTCAAGAATAAGATCCTTTATCAAGATTATGAATAAAAAGGTACCAGATAAAACTAAAGCAATTATTTTTCGTCACTTTTTAAAACTATTTTCATACTATTAATATTTTGCAAACATTGTCCAAAGAAGTGAAGCTAGCGGTCCACAATGGAGTGCTGATACCAACCCTGATGTATGGCAGTGAGACATGGAACTGGCAGAGGAAGGATGAAAGTAGACTGAACGCTGTAGAAATGAGATCTCTGAGACGAATGTACGGTAAAACCATCTATGATCTTGTAAAAAAATGTTGAGATTCGTAAAAAATGTAAGTGAAGAATGAGCACGATTAAGAAAGGGACGCTTCGATGGTTCGGGAATGTAAAGCGAATGAACGAAGAAACAAGTGTAAGGAGAATATATGATATGACGCGAAAGTAAATGGAAGAAGAAACCGGGGACGTCCGATGAAAACATGGCCCATAAAGTGAATCAAATACTTGAGTCGGGCTATGTCAGAAGTCGGAATAATAGAAGAGAGTGTATGAGACGTTGTATGAATGTGAATCGAATTGTTTGGCGGTACGTTCTCTCTGCCTACCCCTGTGGTAAAACGGCGTGATGGTTAGTTAGTTAGTTAGTTAGTGTGAAAAATGTCGAGATTCGTAAAGAATGCAAGGCTGATGTAAGCGTAGTGAGCAAGATTAAGAAAGGGACGCTTAGATGGTTTGGGCATGTAGAGCGAATGAGCGAAGAGAGGAGTGTAAGGAGAATATATGACGCGAATGTGAATGGAAGAAGAGGCCAGGGACGCCCGAGGAAGACATGGCACGATCAAGTGAATCAAATACTCGACTCGGCCATGTCAGATGTCGGAATAATAGAAGAAAATACATGAGATGTTGTATGAATGTGAATGAAGTAAGAAGTGTAGAAGTGTATGAGAAGATCGAGTTGTTTGGCGGTCCGTCCTCTCTGCTTACCCCTGCGGAGAAACAGCGTGACGGTTAGTTAGTTAGTTGTTTAAATATTATTTTACCTCTTGCCTTCTGTAAAACGTTTTAAAAACACAAATTTGATCATAATGGTATTTTTGGAAAGAGGTTGCGTGAGCGACAAGTTATTAATAATCTAAAAACGTTAATTTATTTTTTGCCACATCAATTTAATATAATGATCGACTGGTTTCAGAAGTAGCCTTCCTTCATCAGGACTATATTAAAACTAATATTAAATACAAAATAATTACAGTCATGGATTACACTTAATTACACGGAAACTATTTCTACGGGTAATCTGCACACCGTCCAGTGGGGAGATTGCCAGTCGCCAAGCGGAAGCTCTTCCGTATGTCCGCCCGGCACCAAAACCTCCCTCTATCGAAAGTACCACCTGCTCTTGGAGGCTTTCAACACCACCATTGAGACGACTTGTAATCTCCCCACCGGACCGGGTGCAGATTACACGTAGAAATACTTTCCGTGTAATTAAGTGAAACCCACAATACCTACTAGTTAAGAATATGTTTTATATTGTGAATTAATAAAAAAACTCGACACTCGACTAAGCTACCTGTTTTCCACTGAACCCCAATGACCCCATCATGTCAACAAGTTATTTAATTTCAAATAGATTTTAAAACTCGTGTCAATTCTGTGGTACACATTTATAATTCAGAACATTATTAACCCTCTATATAATACAAATACACTAGAGCACACTTACAATACTCGTCTCAATTTTAATGAAGGATTAATGGTTCCTAAGCATAAAAACAAATATGGACAAAGAACTTTAGATCACATGATTCCTAGCTGTTTAAATACGAGGTGTATTCAAAAGAAAAAGGTGAATTTTGAATTTTCGCGGGCTGTGTACATTTGATTATCGATTTGTTTTTTTTTTGTTATGTTGATACACATATGTTTATCATATGTGAGCATTATCAGCCTTTTTGGATATGGGATTTATAAAAACGGAGGATAATATTAACAAGTCTTGAACTTGAAGTATGATATCGGTGTAAATTGCGTAAATTGAACTGGTCTCATTGGCTTAGTTGGTTAAGAGGTTACCCCGGATAGGTAGAGGTCCTGGGTTCGAGTCCCAGATGCGACTGAAATCTTTTTAATTTCTGTTGTTTTTTCGGTTTCGTGGTTCATTTTGGGATGTGTTAATATTATCTTCTTCAATGATTAAATATTACAACGAGGTTTACAAACTTCAATAAGTTATAAAAAATAAATTGAATAATCAAAAGCTTTATACCAAGCATTTCAGTTCTGAACACCGGTTTTATAAATTGGATTTTCAACAGCCGGCTCTTCTCCGCTCCATGTTTCCGCAAATAATGCAGAACTAGTGTGTTGTCCGAGGTCTAAACTAGTTATGGTGACCTGCGCGGTAGGACCCCCCCCCCTCTGTACCAATCTAGTGCTAAGTGGAAGAGACGTCTTGTTTAAGAACTGCGAAATTAATACTGGTAGTTAAAAGTTCTTCGATTACCTTTGTAATGGACTCTTCTGTCTGCAAACTGAATACTTGTTATATTAGGAAGACCAAGAACTTATATTCTACTTAAGCCAACTTGACGAGCGTAATAAAACGTATGGTTTATCTTTTTTATAACTTAATGATGCTTGTAAATCTCAAAATCAAAACATGAAAACGAAAAGAAATAAAAAATATCGGCAGAAGCTGGGATTCGAACCCAGGAACCTAGTGGTCTTTCGAGGACCATGCAACCAAAAATAAAGTAATTAATTGAGGATGATATCGATACACTTAGAAATCAAAATATGATACTGATAAAAATGAAGGGATGAATTGGGTAACCGTAGCTCAGTTGGCATAGAGCGCAGGTAAATATTTTTTTGAAGCATTTACACCAAAAAAATACAACAAAACTAAAAAAATAATTTTCCCTTTATAACTTCTCTGTGTCATGCACTAATTCATTATTATACATACATATATATTATAAATATGTTACACTTATGTTATATACCAACTATTTATCATGTTATTCTTTAGTAAACTTTTTTTTCTTCTTTCTGTACAAATAATCCTTTTAATGTTAAAATATGTAAAAGCCCTTTGGGGCGTTAATGAATAAATAAATAAATAAAAATAAAATAAAAATAATAGAAGAAGATAATATTAACACATCCCAAATGAAACATGAATCCGAAAAAACAACAGAAAATAAAAAGAATTCACTCGCATCTGGGACTCGAACCCAGGACCTCTGCCTATCCGGGGCAACCGCTTAACCAACTAAGCTAATGAGACCTGTTCAATTTACGACATCTACACCGATATCATACTTCATGTTCAAGACATGTTAATATTATCCTCCATTTTAAATCCCATATTATTGGCTGCTCTCCTTATGATGATTGCAAAGTTCTTCCCAAACACAATTGCAATCGGAATAGATTCTCGGATATACCTACCCGATTTTTATTTATATGAGACATCTATTGACTTATTTTACAAGTCTGGAAAGAAATATTCATTTTTTTATAACTTATTGAAGTTTTTAAATCTCATTGTAATATTAAATCATTGAAGAAGATAATATTAACACATCCCAAATGAAACATGAATCCGAAAAAACAACAGAAAATAAAAATAAATTCAATGATTAAATATTACAATGAGGTTTACAAACTTCAATAAGTTATAAAAAATTTAATAAAAAATAATACTTTAACTTTACAAAAAAGACGTACTTTGTCAGATTTATTGTTTCTGTATAATCTGCTAAATAATAAAATCGATAGTCCCGAATAACTAGCCCTCGTTGATTCAAATGTTTCAACGAGGCATACCAGGCACACTACGCTTCTTCATATTGAAGCGAACTTCACAGCAAAGAACTCGCCAATTACTCGCGCGATCACAACATGTACCCACTACGACAAATTAACAGACCGACATTTTTCAAGATTCCCTACTAACATACAAATTTTTCTTACAGTAATATAACATCTCACACATTTTCTTTATTTTTATTATTATTAGTCGCACATACGATTCATCAATTAAGAAGCATTCTCACCCCATATAATATGAATAAGGTATTGTATGAACTTTAACAATGAAAATTTTAATATACCAGCTTCATCATTTGTAATAAAATGTACTATGTATGTCGAAATAAATAAATGCCACAGGTTAATGTGGCATCTACCAACAGCGCGTATAGCTTAATATTGCGTGAAGACAGAATTTGAATGACCGTCCGAAAGCACAGTCTTTCAATTGGATGGTTCGATTAAAATAGTTGGTTGGAATTCTCAGACACCAGCGGAAAATTTGTGATTTAATAACTTTGCTACCTTTAAAGGTGAAAACCTTGAAAAAGTTTTTATTTAATTTTTTTGGCTTTCGCATTTCAAGGGTGACTTAACCATTATTTGAAATTATAGAGACAGGGGAGATAAATGTATATATTAATGGTATTTAAATTGGCAAATTTAAAAATTATATGGAAGATTGGAATAAAATTCAGACTTAGAAGAGATGAGATGTTGAACGAAGGCAATGTTAGGAAGGGCTTCATAAAAGAGAGGGTAATTGTTTAAAAGAGGACAGCCAAAAAATATGTAATCTAAATGTTCCCACTTCTAGTTCACCGAAAGAACAATCTGGGGAGCCAAGCATGTGAATTTTAAAATGGTTACAGGGAACGTAGCGATTTATCATTCGAATAAAAGATGATTTTTTTTTTTAATATGGGTGAATTATTGGAACCACGGTTTTGATAGCACTTTGGAATAGTAGACTCCCTTGAATTCACTTGATTGCAATACTCTCACTAAACATTGCAGAATTTCTCTTTAAGGATGGAAAAAATGTCAAATAAGGTTATGTGGTTTATGAGGGTAATGATGGTGTTGCATGCTCCATGTTTTGCCAAGGAATCCACAATGTCGTTACCCACGAAGTTAACATATCCAGAAATCCAAATTAGAGTTACGGTTTTTCCAGAGATTTAAATAAAATAAAAGTAATTACATAGTCAAGAAAAACTGCAGGTCTGAAAGTTGGCATCATAGCTTAGTTGATTGAGCAGGCGCCCTGATAGTAGAATGACCCGAGTTCAAGTCCTTTTGGTTTTATGTTTCTATGAAGCAATAGGTATATGATTTGGTAAACTTAAGCTTAGTCTTGGCGAAGAAATTGAAGAGGGTTGAACAACTAGCAAGGTCCTGATTTAGGGTTGGGGTTTCATTTCCCAGGGGTGATTGTACTGCCTGGGTGTGAGCGCAGTTAGTAAACAAGTTTAAACAAAGCTTTGTTTTCTTAAAGAGTAGCTTAGTGCCATTTGCGGTCAAAAGTCCCGATGATGGTAAACCTCCGTTAAAAGAAGATTCCAGTATGGAATTATCAGATTTTTTTTAATGCATGGTTTTTTTTAAATTATTTACTAGCTGGTGTGTATTTACTAGCAAATGTTTATTTTTTCAAACTATATCTGTATCATAAAGTTCATAAGTAGGTACCTATTCGTGTTTTCCATTTTAAAAATATTCTACCCAAAAAAACTTCTTCTTTTGAATAATGCAATCTGTGGCTAACCAGAATGTTATATCTATGACCTAACAAACCGTGCGTTTTCAAACTGTTTGAAAATGGCCTTAAACGCCGAAACAGCTGTCACAATAATAACAACTAAAAATACTTGCAGAACTTAATAATAACATTATTAAATTTGATTTACATTAAATTTTTAAAAAAACATACAATGGACTTCTACGAATTAAACACAAAAACAATTAATAAATTATCGTATTCTGAATTTTAATATGATCCGACATAAATATTTAATTAACTTGGTCGTATCGCATTTTCCTCACACGTCCTACATTTCATCTACCGTTCACTTTCGCGTCACATATTGTTCGTAGAATATTTTCTTCTTTCATCTGCTCTGCATTTTTAATCCATCAAAGCATCTCTTTCTTAATTTTAATCATATACACATTAATGTCAGTAAATATGTCTTTTAAAATTTAATTTAATTTTATATGAATTAATTAAATACATAATAATTTCAGCTGCTCCCAGCCGTCTGGAGCCAGTGAGAATATGGCACTCCCAATTGGAGCATGTTGTGAGGCGGAAAGTATTGAGAAAAGGATGGAGATGGGGAGGAAGAAAGGTGGAGAAGTACCTGGCTCTTCAAATCTGGTCACCAAACACGGCTAAAGCCATTTCCGGTAACGTATCGATTCTGAATGATGGTCTTTCACCAGGGTGATACTGACATCATCTGCCATTCTGGAACGTTACGCAAATGTACTACAGATAATTTTCATTAAATAAATTGTGAAATAACACAATTTAATCAAATAAAATTTACTTGCGCACGCCGGGATTTGAACCCGCCACCTCCAGATTCATATGCAGGGATCGTAACCGCCCAACTACTGAGATCGTATAGTATAACTCATTGAATATATTCCCCGCCCTTAGCTACTTGGGAAAGCGATAAATTCAAGTCAAAAGGTATCTTACCAGACACGAGATATAAGAGGAGACGTAATCATCGACAGGATTAACATGGAGATGTGTTACCTATATTTAGTTAAATCTAAACCTAGTGGGTTAATTACAGCAAGATAATGTTATTATATCACATGTCAGTATTCTCTTATCTGTAAAGATACAAGCGGTGGCATAGAAGGAAGAAACTACCCTAAAAACTTATCAGCTTCCTACTCCAACAAACAGCAAATGCTATTTTTCATGAGAAGCAAATAAGTCTCCTGTTAGTTTATGTACTGGACAAAGGATAACTCAAATCCTCTCCTTTGATACACTATGATAGATAAATGATATTAATTTATTATTTCTTCAAATGATGTTAAACATATGTAATTTTTTTATTTAATGATAATCACTTTGTTTAAAACCACTGTAGTTAATATGTAAATATATTCATATTTCAGGAGGAAAGCTCCCCTCTTCAGAATATGCCATGTTATTTTCTTTTTAAAAAATCTTTTTTTTTAATTTTTAAAACAAAATATTTTATTTTTTAAATAATTTCAATTTTTTTTTTCAATTATTTTACATTTTCATCAGTTATTTTAATTTTTTGTTTGTGTGTTTTAATTTGTTCTATTTTCTTATTATTTGTCTATACTTGTCATTACTTTTAGTAGTAATTTGTTCATTGTGAAGAGGGGAGCTTTGCTCCTGATACATGTAGGCATATATTTACATATTTGACACAATGGTTTTAAACAAGGTAATTATCATTAATTTGATATTAAATTCATTTAAAAAGAAGACTTCGGTTACTACACTGTTTTAAATATATATTCGAAAGAATGTTTTTTCGAACGATGAAAAATTTCGTGATTTCGATGGCGGCGTATTGGAGAATGGTTCTTGTCTTCCGACTCCTTGATGAGATTGATTCTTTTTTTCATAAAGGAGGAAAGCTCTCACCAGTTCAACCGTTGCCCTGAACTTAATAGATGATTAATACTAGTTGCATGCAATTCAAAACAAAGTCTGTAAATATCTACATATTTCGCAAGTTCGTTCTGTATAGTATATACTGTACTGTACGTAAGTAATGTATTGATAATGACTCCATAAAATAATTACACATCTTTTGAAGAATTTAGAATAAGAAAATGTTATTCAGTTTCTTGACCAACTCTACGTGTTTTTTTTTCTAAGCTGTCAATTACTTCGTGGAGGTTTTTCATTGTAGCACAATAAATAAAAAACTTTCTTTCTTCCATTTGCTTATTTAAGACCTGTCCGCCCTAATAAAAATACACAATTTTGCAGGTTGCTAACTCAAGAACTAGTAGGAATGATTTATCTTTTAATTCTATACGGATAATTAGGAAAATGTGTGGGTTTTCAAAATATGATAATTATTTTAGATGCTTTATGAAATAAGTAATTGGATTTTAGGTAAAACGATCAAAATTACTTTTACAGGTTTTAAAACAGCACCTAGTCACAGATTTTGGGATGTATTATATAGAATTTAAAGACTGCATTTTTGCAGATAAATTTTTTTTTTTAACAAAATAGTAAAAAATGATATCCTCAATGGGATTTCCCATGCTAAGGATTTCACTGACAAAATATGAAATTACATTACATTAAATTGATATGCTTGATGGAAAAAATAAAATAATTGTTAGGTGAGGTGGTTTAAGTGCAGTTGAGTGGTTTCGGTGTTAGTCTGTATTTGGTGTTAATATACTTTCAATTTCATATCTCCCTATGTAACGTATCCAGTGTTTTATTTGATTTGTAAATTAATTATGATTATTGTGATTTTTGATGGATGGTGGGATTTTACTGCAGAGTTTAGTATTTGTTTTTGAAAACCTTATGAATTTTCCTAATTACCCATACAGGACTTAAAAGAAAATCATTTGACCTATTGTTTGAGTTTTTCAGTGGTGTTTATGATCGTTGACCCCTCGATAAACAAAATAGAAGAAAGTGATAGAAAAAAAAAATTAAAATGAGGTTCATAAGCTTCAACGATTTATTCCAAAAAATATAATAATATTAGTCGTGGACTCGTAGAAAAAGTCAACAGATGTCCCATATAAATAAAAATCATACAAGTATATCCAAGACGCTATCTAACGATTTTTTTTTATATGAATACCGCACAAGAGTCCCAACTGCTCCCGACTGTCTGGAGCCAATGAGATTATGGCATTCCGAATTAGGGAATGTTGTGATGCTGAAGGTATTGCGGAGGGGAAGGAGAAGGGGAAGAGGAAGGTGGGAAAATACCTGGCTATTCCGATCTGGTCAACAAACGCGGCTAAAAGCCATTTCAAGCAACGTTTCAATTCTGAATGGTGGTTTTTCACCAGGGCGATACTGAGAGAATCTTCCACTCTGGAACGCGCGCAAATATACTATATATTATTTTTAAATAAATTAATTGTGAAACAGCACAAATTAATTAAATAAAATTTACTTGCGCACGGCGGGATTTGAACCCGCGACAGGGGTACTTTGTGAGGTGTCACAAAGTTATTATAATTTATTATTTATATTGATAAATACTCTTATCATCGCCCTGGTGAAAGACCACAATTCAGTTTAAATACCTTGCTTAGGTACTTCCTAACCTTCCGCTTCCCCGTCTCCTTCCCCGCGTTTCATTGGCTCCGAGTAATTTGAACTAGTGTACAGATTCACTTTAAAAATATATTTATCTCAAAATCTTAATCGCAGGTAATTTTGTTATAGTTAAAATTAAGATTTTGACTAATTTGCTCATCAAATTTCTATAATTATTCACAATTTAAATCTAATTAACGTGTTTTGCTTCATTAATGTAAATTAGTAATACCAAAGGCGCCTCGTTACGTAATGACTCCGGCATTAATTGTGAAAAGGTTTTAAACGTATTGAGTTAGCACAATGTGACGGCTATTTAACCAAAATCTCCTGAATAGTTTGCCAATTTTCATCGCAGACTTAACATTTCGAAACTTGGCTCAATATTTCAGCAAAATTGGGCGATAAAAATTCATTTTAAGTATTTTAAATGATATTCTTGAAGATATTTCGTTGTAAAATTTTGTCACAGTTATATCGTAAGACTTAAACTCGTTATTAGCATAATTCTAACGTTTAACGGAATGACAATAATTTGTAATTCATTTAATTAGTTTTTGTGAAAAATTACATCGAGGGAGTTTTTAAAAAAGGATAACGTATATAAAGTTCTTATATGCTTTATATGACCTTAAGTTACCAGCTCAGGCACGGGGGCTCCATTGAAGTCAGAGTCAAGTAAGCTTCTCAGAAGCTGGGAATACTGTAAAATAATACAATAAGTTTGTTTAAATCAGTTTTATTTGTTATATACTTTTTCCGACAGGGTTTAGCTTCTTCCGTAGCTTCTTCAGGTCAGTATACTACTAAACCATGAACTAAGATACACGTGTGTTATAGATTAATAAAAAACGAAAGATTGAAGAGCCAAGGGTGGGGGAGAGCAGGTAATGAACCGGGAAGGGCGTGTACTTTGTTTATTGAGAATATTGTAAGAACTTGATTTTTATTTAAATTTATATGATTAATAACGAGTCTACTATTAGTGTTTTTGGTTTCCTTATTTCTAATACTTCTAAGTTATCTAGTCTAATGCCTGTTCCATTTTTATGCTAATGTAATTTTATTTATTTATTTCCATCATACATTATTTGAAAAAAATATGACCTCACAGGCATACCCAGTGCGTAAGTAAATATTCTATGTAAGCGTAATTAACAGGTAAGCAATATAAAAAAAAAACAAAATGTAAATTGTCAAGTAATTACGGAACTGCTGTCCTTGTTCTACCGGTATTCCTTCGGTACCGGTATATAGTCGGGAAACAAGGCAAACGCGCGTCCAATATTTTTAGACGGTTGGCATTTGTCACACGAGATCGGGTCTTTTCTATGACTTGTTGTCGAGTTCAACAGCCCGGCTGTGAAACGATTTGCCGGCCTCCTTGAGTTTCCTCCCTCCTACAACATGGGTCTCTCTAATAAAGTAAAAAATTTAAACTGTGGTAAAATATTTTCTTAAAATCAGTTTCCATAAACGTCCATATTTAAAAAGGGTTCACGATTTAACAACAAAAAACATCTCAAGTGACACTTTCTGCGGCGATCATTTGGAATCGAGAGCTTTTAAACTGCCGGGATCGCATAAAGCATCACGGGTTCGAATTACGGACAGTTGACAGTTTTTTGTGCCCAACTTTAATTTATCGCTCCACAGAAGAGCTTATTCCACTCCTGCTCCCCCGTTCAGAGTTCCACCATTTAATCAACTCGACCCTACAATGGTTGAAAGGGGTACTGCCCGTGTACGTACCGCTTACCCTTTGTTGGAAATCTACTGACTTTGGATTATAGAAATGTTGTGGCGAATTGGGAAACTTTTCTTACCATGGCGAATAAATGATTATTACCTTTTCAATAAATGCGTAATCACTTTGTGGTGTCATTTTCAATGAAATGAAAAGGAAATATTTTTACTTTCATCACTTGTTGTTAATTCGTCCATTCTTACATTATTATTGTTTATGTTTATCATCTGTCTATAGTTTTTAATTGTACTCTGCATCCTGGTGAGGCAAGCTTCGCTTTCAAAACATGTTGATATTTATATATTAGTTTTTTTTAAATGTGTTAATAAATAAATCTCTAAAAAGGTGTATCCTTCAAAATTAACGCTTGAAAATTTCGATAAAGTTGGGAGACGTCCTGAGGAAAACATGGCACTATCAAGTAAAATAAATACTGGCTTATTTTAAGACAAAGAAATGGTATAATAGCTGAATGTGAACCAGTCAAAAGATTATCATGTGAGGCTCTATACATTTTGCTTCCACCTACTATAAAATTGAGCGATGGTAATTTAAATGCTTTCATCAAACAATGCTCGTTAACAAAACAATGCTCACTAACAAACCGTTAACAAAAAATGAACTAAAATAATCAAATAAAGCAATTTAACATTGTACTTCACCCAGACATATCCTCTTAAATGTTCATACAGGAAACACAATCTACCCACTTCTTTGTTGAAAAAGCTGTGAACAAATAGACTCAATGATGTTCCATGTAAATTGTCACACATTCGAGCATTTTCAAAATGGGATTCATCCAAGTAATATTACATTTTTCAGCGTGTTTCCCGAAATATATGGCCTTATATAATGTACACAGTGGCTTAATAAAACCGGACACCTTTGAAACATTATAACATGGATTTTTAAATGAAATACTTATTTAATAGTAATAATAATAAGAATTGGATGATTTGTATTTCGACATCATTCACGATAAAGTGAATCAAATTCTTGAGTCGGGCCATGTCAGAAGTCGGAATAATAGAAGAGAATGTATGAGACGATGTATGAATGTGAATAAAGCAAGAAGTGTATGCCAAGATCGAGTTGTTTGGCGGTCCGTCCTCTATGCCTACCCCTGTGGGGAAACTGGGGCGTGATGGTTAGTTCGTTAGTTAGTTACAAGATTATGACGTATTAGAAAACATTTTTTTTAAATAACACAATATTTGTTATGTTTTCAGGTTTTCACGGCGAAAAGTATTTTTTTTAAGTTTTTAGAATATTATCCCATTCTGCGCTTCCTCCACCTTTAGCCAACGTTTCGGAGAGCGTTACAGTGTTCATCATCAGGGCAGATATGTCACATTGGTTGGCCAAAGGAGGAGGAAACGCAATACGGCATAAAATCATAAAAACTATTCCAGAAAACATTAAATGGAGTAGTTTTTTTTTTGGCCACCGTGTAGCGTAATACCGCCTATTTTGACTTTGACGTCACGTTGGTATATCGTAATATAATCCTATAAGAGATTATTTTCGACTTATTCTGTGTAAATTGAATATTATTGTGTCTTATAATGTAATTCCCGTGAAACGTATTTACCGTACGGAAATACCGTTTTATTTTCGGTATCATTTTATTAAAATGTAATAATTATGTATACATCTTCGGGTATTTTTAGATTTTTACTTAAGGGCGAGAGGGCGTCGGAGGGTTATTATGTGTTCATTCAATATAATGATAGTATTATTACGCCATACGATAAACATAATGTTTTTAAATAGAAAAATATTTTATTAATTGATAAACTTAAGTTCTTAAAAACTTAAGACAAGATTTTTGTGCATAGCGCAAAGGGTAACAATTATTATTTTTATAAACAATAATTATTAATCTAAAACACTCATCCAAATTGAAAAAAAACCTTCCTTAGAAAAATATTTATTAAAATATTTATTTCCCTTTCTTAGAAAAATATTTATTAAAGATAAAGATTTTTAATCGGCATTACAAAAAAAGCGTTAAAGTTACGTTCATAAAAAAATTACAACACACACTGTTTTTTTTTTTTAATTTATCTTATCGAATAGTTACAGAAAAACCTTCACGACATTTTTTAAGGATATTCAACTTTTTAAATGTTTTTGTAAAACATGCGTAGAACGGTTAGAAATGTGTAATATTTCTGATTATGTTTTGATAAATGCTAAGCCCATGCAAATTTAAAAAATATATATATTTTTCTCTTTAAAAACACCATGTTTATCGTATTGCACAATAATATTATCATTATTTTGAATTAATAAATAATAACTCTCCGACATCCCTCTCCTCGTTAAATATCGATGTGGTCTTTTATGAATGCAATGGAAGTTTATTTTAGTAGAATTCTTGAATATTTTTATTTTTATTTTGACACAGGACGATTTAGGTACAGATATGGAACAAACAGTATTGCGTGTCGTATTTTGGGAATTTATATCGATATTTTAAAGCGTCCATAACTCGGGTTGGAAGAGGTGCAGCAATCCAAAAATAGTTGCGTTGATTTTGAAGATTCAGACAGAAAACGCAAATTAAATTTTAATTAGTTCATCTTTCAAGAGTTTTTTTTTCTTGCATTGCGTTATTGGGATTATTTTAAAACTCCATATCTCATGATGAAAAAAACAGTCTCCGTGGTTGAGCGGTTACGATCATTAAATGTTTTTTGTCTTTAATTCGTAGAACTCTATTTAATTTTTTTTTAAATCAAATGTAAATCAAATTTAATCATGTTAATATTAAGGTCTGCGAGTATTTTTAGTTTTTTATTATTGTGACAGCTGTTTCGGCATTTAAGGCCATTTTTATGAAAATGGACTTAAACGCCGAAACAGCTGTCTCAATAATTAAAAAAACTAAAAATATTGCAGAAATTAATAAAAATATTAATAAATTTGATTAAAATTAATTAAAAAAAAAAAAAAGTTACGATCATTGGCTACGAATCCAGAGGTCGCGGGTTACATTCCCGGCGGGCGCACTTAAATCTTATTTTATTGATTTGTTGTTACAAAAGTAAATTATTGAAAATAATATATACCATATTTGCGGCACGTTCCAAATTGGAAGATACTCTCAGTATCACCCTGGTGAAATACCACCATTCAGAATCGAAACGTTACTTGAAATGGCTTTAGTCGTATTTGGTGATCAGATCCCAACCTCTTTCCCATCTCCTACCCCTCCCCACTACCTTCGGCCTCACACCATCCCCCAATTAGGGAAGCCATAGGCTCACTGACTTGAAACGGTTGATAGCAGTTGGAACTCTTGTGCAGTACTCACATTTATAAAAAAACAGCTGCTAATAGAAAAAAATATTTATAGTTTAAATAAGCAGTCGGTGTTTTTTTTTTTTTTGGACGGTGTTGAAAATGATTTATTTTCGGTAAAACCGATTTAGTTAGAAAATAATTAATAATTCTCTTTTCCGTGATCTATATTTAGAGTTCCCCGTATTAAATGTCAATATTTTCTTAATTGATTTGTAATGAATTTAAATGTGTTATATACTTTGAGTCGTTTAAATACACTGAGTAGTTGGGAATAAATAATTTTTCTTACTTTATTAATTTATATTATATTGTATTCATTTGTTCGTTTTTAAACATCGCCCAAATTAAAATGGGGTGGGAGTAAATAAAATCATATAAATAAGTCGTCGCAATGTGGCCTAACAGTTTTTAAATGGCCTTGTACGCCGAAACAGCTGTCATAAAAATAAAAAAAAGTTAACTTAAATGCTTGCAGAACTTAATAATAACATTATTAAATTTGATTTACAAAAAAAAAAAATTCGATTGAAGAAGGTACATTTTTTTTTAATACGTAATGTAATGTTGATGTTAACAGAATCGTTCATATATTGTAACATTACCACATACCTACTTGAAGAACCTGATCTTTGGGATGCAATTAAAATTCAAAAAAACACTCAAATTGCTTTACCGTCCATTATTGATTTTGCAGTCATTTTCTCTTGTATGCCCACGATTTACTCGTATATGATACATATCTTTTAGACAAGTATCATGCATATACAATGAGTGGCGTACATTTCACAAGGTATTAGAAAATTATTGCATGGATCGATTACTAATGACATGTCTCCATGGAATATCTAGTCAGTTTACCGGGCGGGGTTAGTACGTACAAAGAGAATGATATATGGTAAATATAAAACGGTATTTGAAAAATTGCGTATAGTGTATGAATGTATATGCATGTGCATGTATGTGTGTGTGTGTGTATGAACGTGTATGTGTCTAAATTGTGCTGTGTAGTCGAGAGTTGTGAGTGCGCATTGATTAAGTTACGAGAATTTTTTTAAAATATTTTTTTTATATCTTGCCTCTCCTTAAGAGTCATTATTTTTAAATAAACTTTGTATCCTGACGATTAAGCAATTGGTTTCTAAACATTTTGATATTCATTTATTAATTAATTAGTTATTTATACAAAAGAAGTCTTAAGCATTTATTTCACGATGATGCCACTAAGTGATTTTAATTTAATTGAAGAAAAAAGTTTTTTCTAATTCTAATTATTTTTAAAAGAAAGACAAATATTCCCTGGTTACGAATAACCTGACAATATTTGAAAATCTCCTACTATCCATCACAGTAAGCGGAAGATGTTGCTTGTGTCGTAATGGAGAACTTAGCCAGACAAGGAATTGAACTCACGACGCCTGGGTGAGGAGATCCAAACGCGATGCCAACTGACCGGTCAAATTTGTTTTCAAAATTTTACTATGTAATAGATTTTTTAGGTGCTGTCTTTGTTCCTAATGTTATGGTTTACTTATAAAATCTTTGTTAACTTAATGATTTCAGTATTGAACTAAGATTTTTAAATTAATTAATAACGGAAATAACGAACTAATTTCGTGTTTACATCGTCCTGTATGATTAAAGTTCTGGTGCGACTATTTCTCTAATAATTGTGGAAAACTTTTGAGGCGGAAATGTTGAAATAGGAAAGGAAATAAACACAGAGGAAGTTCGTTAAGCAGGATATTGAGATAATATTGCTATAAAACGGAAAGCTTTCCGCGAGGTCATCAAATCTTTAGATCGCAAATCAATAGACAAACCGTCACGTCCGATCGAACAAAGACATCTGCTAAGGCGTGATCTTGGAGTATTCCGGAAACTCTATCATCATTAAAAAAAGGAATTCCATCAATTTATTATTAGTGACGCGCAAAACTATACTTATTTCAAATATATGTTTGGACTCATTCAAAAATATAATTTCCTTCTATGTACGTTCAAGCGACATTTTCTAAATTGGAATTGATGATTGGGCTACTTTTAAAAAATCAGACGGAGCGACAAAGTACAGGCAATTCATTTCAAATAGATTATTACTTAGTGGTGCACACTGATAGGGATTTTGGGCCTTAAATATGTATGTAGAATTCTCAAATAAATTTTATTCAATTGGCAAGTGAATAATACTACCTTTAAGATGTTCTCGCTTCGCGTTTGTCACACGCGCGCGCTAACAGAATGAATAAATGATATTCTGTCACCGCGAAAAATATTTCCGCTTTTAAAAGTCATATTACTATGCTTATTTACAGGAAAATCTTCTACTATTTTATTTCTATTGTGAAGTGCAATTATTTTTCATTATAACAAATATTGCAAAACTTAAAAAAAATAGTTTTTCTATATATAAGTGTTTAAAATATAATAATAAATGTTATTGTCGAATATTATTAAGAATAATAATTTATTTATTAATTGATAAACTAAAGTTTTTAAGACAAGATTTTTGTGCATAGCGCAAAGGGTAACAATTATTTTTATAAACAATAATTATTAGCCTGAAACACTCATCCAAATTGAAAAAACCTTCCGAGAAAAGATAAATGTCGCCGACAGGACTCGAACTTGCAACCTTCTAATATCCGGTCAGATGCTCTACCGTTGAGCTACGTCGGCAT
Organism: Halesus radiatus; assembly: GCA_022606495.2. Classification (NCBI taxonomy): domain Eukaryota; kingdom Metazoa; phylum Arthropoda; class Insecta; order Trichoptera; family Limnephilidae; genus Halesus; species Halesus radiatus. The sequence goes on along the minus strand of JAHDVE020005187.1, from coordinate 69,296 downwards.
ATCGAAAATCCGCCAAGTTAATCAATATATACTAGTGTTTCATTCAATAACTACTGTTTTTTATTATATTTCACCTGTAAACAACCAACTTTATTAGTATGAGGAAGGCTTGTAACGGCTAAATCCCTCAATAGGTGGCGTCGAGACAAATTATGTCTACATTTTATTGGTGAAAAATGTTTTGACTTGTCAAATATTTATTCATTGATAATTTATCCTGCGTGAATTATTGATAATCAGCCCTACTATGCGCGGGGGAAATGTTGTACAATGAAAATGTTTTTAATAATTGCCTTCACATCATTCGAAGTTCTTAGTCTGATTTTAATATTAAGAATTTGAGCTGTGTTTGCTCAATTTTATTTAAGTACATATTTGTACGTTAGTACACAACTGTTTACTTCGTGTTACATTCTATTTTAAAGCTCTCGCATTATACGGGCGAGGTGCGGCATGCAATTTATTATTCTGCGCTACTCCTTTATGGAACAAGTATGCCAACAACTGTTTTTAGAGTATTGAGAGATTTATGTTAAGTGAGTGAATTGTCTAGGTCAATGCGACTTTTTAAACCCGTTACATCATTTCCACCATACAATAAAAAAATAATACGTTAAACGCGACGTGCACGTGTTTCATGATACCAAAGTCTGACCAATCTTTGTTAAAATTTTAAATACATAAAATCATTTCATAATTATGCATTTTTCATTACGATCGAACGGAATGACGATGTACGATATCAGGCAGAATAAGAGAGACAGAGCGCGTGCTGAATTTTGTATTTTCACTCCCTCTCTCGGGGCTACTGCGAACTGCGACTACTAGAGGTGATCAAATTAACGGGAAATCATTTTTTCGCCACAATTTAAATTCTGAAACAGCTATAACTGTGGGTGGATTATCAAATAATATCATGGGAAGGCGAAACAATAATTACCTATCATAACTTTTTTATAATCCGTTTTATAAATTAAATAAGAACAAATTAATAGGAATTACATTGTTTACACCACTGTTTGTAATAAATAAATAAATATCAACAAGTTTCGAAAGGGAAGCTTTCCACATTTCCTCATTACACATTGCACCAAAAATAATTAAAAGTATAGACAAATGATAAACATAGAAAATTTTAATTTTATTTCACCAAAAATTAATACTTGACTATTTAAGAGACCGTGTTATGTCAAAATATTAACTATTTTACAAAATATATTAAATCTTGGATAAAAACACTGAAATAGATAACTTTTCTTATAAGTCTTAACAGCCATCTATAGTATTTTCCCTTATAAATAAATAAAATAAATAAATTGTAATTTCTTCGAATGCTTTGTAACTTTGTGGCATCATTATTAATTATATAAATTGAAAATACACTTTGTATATACCACTTTACTTAAAATATATAAATATTTCTACATGTTTTGATAGCAATGCTATCATCTTCAGGAATAAATGAATACTAAAAAATAATTTCAAGTATAGAAAAATGATAAAAAATTTAAAACAATAATTTAAGAATATACAAAATATGAGCATAAACAAAAATGAATTAAAGTAGGTAAGTAACAGATTAAAAATGCTAATGACAAAATAATTATAAAACATTGAATAATACATTTAAATTAAAATTTTAACATAAACTTCTTAGACTTAAATATTTCTATTGTTAATAATAAATTTGAATTTAATATATATCGTAAAGATACTTATACAGATATTGTTATACATAATACTTCTAATCATCCATTTTCTCAAAAATTATCAGTTTTTCATTCTATGCTTAGTAGATTAGTTAATATACCATTATCAAATAATAATTTTAACAAAGAATTAAATATAATTAAACAGATTGCAATAAATAATGGTTATAGTACTAAATTAATAAACAATATGTTAAACAAAAAGCTTAAGAAAAAAATTATTAAATCTTATGTATATCCACAAATAACTGATGTTAATAAACAATGGAGAAAAATATTATTTTAAATAACAATACCGCAAATTTAATAATTAAAAACTTGCCAAATACTATCCAACCAGCTTTTTATACCAATAATAAATTAAAAAATACATTTTAAATAACAAAGATAAAGATAATATTTTGAATAAATCGGGAGTATATAAATTGATTTGTAATGATTGCAACTATTTTTACATCGGAAAGACTTGTAGAAATTTCAGTATTAGGGTTAAGGAAAACCTAAGATGTTTAAATAATAACAACTATTCTGAATTTGCAAATCATATTTTAGAAACCAATCATTCATTTGACATATATAAAGGTTTAAAAGTTTTGCATACAAATACAACTGGTTTACAATTAGATAAATTTGAAATTTTAGAAATAAGAAAAAGTGTTAATAGCGAATTAAATTTAATAAATAATCAAATATTTTTAAAAAATAGCTATCTCTTAAATTTATTTTCATATTAATATTAATAATAATAATTTTTATTTATATTTCTAATTTCAATGTATTATTCAATGTTTTATAATTATTCTGTCATTAACATTTTTGATCTGTTACTTACCTACTTTAATACATTTTTGTTTATGCTCATATTTTGTATATTCTTAAATTATTGTTTTAAATTTTTTATCATTTTTCTATACTTGAAATTATTTTTTAGTATTAATTTATTCCTGAAGATGATAGCATTGCTATCGAAACATGTAGAAATATTTATATATTTTAAGTAAAGTGGTATATACAAAGTGTATTTTCAATTTATATAATAAATAAATTGTTCTCTTTTGTTTAAATTTTAATGTTAGACTTTTAAAATTCAACTCAATTTTTCACCTGTTGCTGGCACCAACAATGTATTATACTGTTCAATGCCTTTTTTTATGTTGTCATTTTTTATTACAGCAATAGCACAATACATACACATTTTTATAAAACCTACTTTCAAGGCATTAGTATCGTACTTGTGTGTGATATTAAAACGCCCACTAAAATCTTATTATACTTATGTACGTATATCTGATAATAACAGTAAATTCTGTTTACTGTCATAACTAATGAAATGTTTTTTGTTTCTTTCTTATTTTCGCTAGCACTTATTTCTTTTATGAAAATTATTACCATAATTTGTGTTTAAAATGAAAACTTTCAATTATCCCACAGAAAATGTGATTAACAACTATTATAATACCCACACACAAGCTTTCCCTTTGTGGGATTTTTTTGTTTACAAATTTCATTTTTATCAAATTTTCTTGTATTTTATAGACTGTACTTATGTAACAAAAATTTAAAATGAGAAAAAAAATTGTAAAAATAATGCGAGAAGATACAATTTACAAACATAAAAAAATTACAATGTGTGATGAAAGTAGGTAAGTAATTCAATAAAAATGTAAAAAAATATTGAAAAAAATGTAAAATTATTATTAAATATTATATAACAAATTTGTATTAGAAATTTAAATAATACAAAAAAAATTCTTCATATATATAAAATGAAGAGAATAACCTGGCATTAAAAAAATAAATTATTATTTTTATAAATAATTATTAGCCTGAAACACTCATCCAAATTGAAAAAACCTTCCGAGAAAAGATAAATGTCGCCGACAGGACTCGAACCTGCAACCTTCTAATATCCGGTCAGATGCTGTACCGTTGAGCTACGTCGGCTAATCGCAAACCCGCCAAGCTAATCAATATATACTAGTGTTTCATTCAATAATTACTGTTTTTTATTATATTTCACCTGTAAACAACCAACTTTATTAGTATGAGGAAGGCTTGTAACGGCTAAATCCCTCAATAGGTGGCATCGAGACAAATTATGTTACCCTTGTTAACCTTAAATTGTTACCCTTTGCGCTATGCACAAAAATCTTGTCTTAAAAACTTTCTCAATTATATTGTAGGGCTGATTATCAATAATTCACGCAGGATAAATTGTGGAATATAGAATTAAAAAAAATAAATTAATTTAATCAAAAAATGTAAACGCCATTAGAAAAAATAGGAATAAAATTATAATTGCTTCAAAAGATTGGTATTCACTTTGTGGCGTCATTTTTAATAAATAAATTAAAAATTACTTTATTAATACATACATAAAACAATAACAATATATATTACTTATATACTGCCCTAAAGAAGCTATGGCAGTGGCGAAACCCGGTCGGCAAAAGTATATAAAGAATAAAAATGACAAAGTAATTGTTTTATTTTTTTTTAAATTATAATGTCACGTCACCAAGTTTTCATATGAAAATATAATATATGTATTTCGAAAGCGAAGCTTTCCTCATCAGGAATAGTATTTATAATATTAAATATTATATTCACATTATTTCCTCATCAATATTCTGTATATTCCTGATGAGGATAGCATCGCTTACGAAACATGTCGATATGTATATATTAATAAAGTAGTGATTACAAAGTATTCTTTTACTGATTTAAGAATAAAATTGACGAAATCTTTAACCCATTACCTGAACAATAATAAAAATTACATCTTTTTCTAAATTTAAAACAAAAGTCAAGTTATTCTGCCTCCGCAGAACGTGAGAGCAAACACAAATGTATATATATGAATACCTGCGTGCAGTAAGTTAATTAATGTTAAATATAAAACCTAATTATAATATTGTACATACTATAAACCCGTATCAAATAAATATTAAAATTTGAAGCATTTAGAATTAAAAGGTACTGATAATATCTACATTGTAATTTAAACAAGTAAAACTGACAAATTTCTTAGAATCAAACTGAAAATTAATTTTTATTTTATCTTTGAGGATAATATTAACAATTGTCAAACTGAAACATGAAACTGAAAAGGCACAGAAAATAAAAAGGTAACTGCAACAGGTGGGACTCGAACCCTGGACCACATTGTCTATCCGGGATAATGCGCTTTAATCCACTGAGCTACAGCTACACTAATCCTGCTAACTTTTTAATTATGACTACTAGATTTTACCCGAATTTATTCGTTATGTTTGGATAGTGCCTTGAATATCCCTATTCGATTTTTATTTATATGGTTTAGTGTAGGATTAATATTGAATTTTAGAATAACTTATTGAAGTCTATAAATTTCAATTCGACCTATCATTTTATCGGTACCATACTTCGATTTCTGAAAGCTGTCAATCTCACCATCAATTAATTTCCACATATTTATGACTGTTACGTAGATTGGGGTAGCTGTAGCTCAGTAGATTAGAGGGCAAGATGGACAATGAGGTCCTGGGTTCCTTGAGTCCGAGCTGCTGCCTTTATCTTTTTCTTTTCTGTGTCGTTTCGGATTCATGTTTCATTTTGAGAATTGTTAATATTGTCTTCAACTAGCTTAAGTACCCAGCGTCACCCTGGGTTATGGAAGTTTTGGAGGAAAGTTTGAAAATTACTACCCCTACCCCTAATTCTTATCATATTCCCTATCCCTACACAGTAATTTTCCTCTTATTTTGAACGTCCACTTTGAAGAATTTCATCAACAACTACCAAAATTTGGCTTTAAGGGTTGGAAAGGCGGGTGGAGACGATTTTTAGAAATCTCATGCTTGCTTAAGTTTTTCCAATATTGAATATAAATATATTTATTATAACTAAAATTTCTAGAGTTTGTCGTCATCTGTGATTTATGGATTTTTCTAGCAAGAGTGCAAGCAATTAGTTAAAGTGACAAGAGCGTTATAAATGACCTGGAATTTTTCTCTGTTGCCTCGTTAATTGATTCTCTGGAAACATATTTTAAATCAATTTGAACGCAGCTAATTGATTTAATAATCAAACTATCACTTTTCACCGAGAATAAAAAATGAGTTACTGATGTGTACCCGGCCTTGCTCGGGGTTATGAATGGTTTGGAGTAAAGTTTTGAATTTGTGAATCCTAGAAAACCGGGTGTAATTTTAAGGTGAAAATAATATTATTGTTAAAAGGGGGCACTCACAATTCATGCTGACGCAGGAAATATTACTGACGATTTATCTATAAATTCTACACGGGTAGTTAGGACAAAGCATAAGGTTTCCAATGACAAAATCGTTAGATTGTATGCTTTTAAGTTCTATATGAAAAATGTACTGGAATGACATGAATGGGATGACTGGAATGAAAAACGTACCCTTACCCCTACCCCTACCCCTACCCCTACCCCTACCCCTACCCCTACCCCTACCCATACTCCTACCCATACTCCTACCCCTATCCCTACCCCTACCCCTACCCCTACCCCTACCCCTACCCCTACCCCTACCCCTACCCCTACCCCTACCCCTACCCCTACCCCCACCCCTACCCCTACCCCTACCCCTACCCCTACCCCTACCCCTACCCCTACCCCTACCCCTACCCTTACCCCTTTCACCACATCATTCATTCAATATTCTTATTAGCCTTTCCATCTCTCGTACTTACAAACATACTTCTCAAATACACAAACTCATCCACTTGCTCAGACTGGGTATTCATAAGTTGTTCGCAATTTTAATTTAATTTGCCACAATTCCCACACATTAAAAACATCGTAAAGGAAACGAAATAATCATAATAATATATTCCTTACTTAGAACAATCAATTTCGTTGCAGAAAATTCCAGAAAAGTCGGATGAATAATCACGGTAAGCAAATTTTATAAATAAATTCGCATGGATGCAAAGGTTGAATACTAAAATAGTTGGTACAGTTACCCATTTAGAATGCCTACTCAGACGGTACATTAATAGTATGACCGCAGCGAAAAGGTTGTATGTCAACGTATTTCTATTATGAATGAAAATCTCTCTTCATTTATGTACTTCAGAAATGTTCCTTTAACGTTCCCCAACAAAGAATGCCTTACTTTATGATAGCAGATTTTCTCCGTTTTTTTTTATTTATTTATTTTACATTATTATATGTCATTTAATGGTGGAAATACATTTAAATTTAAATTAACTTATAGATAACGAACGTGGTACAGACTAACGACCTGTATAAAAGCGTGACTAAAAAGAAGCTATATGCATATTGTCAATGCAATATGTCAATGCATATTGTTAATACAATATGTCAATGCAATATGTCAATGCATATTGTTAATACAATATGTCAATGCAATATGTCAATGCAATATGTCAATGCAATATGTCAATGCAATATGTCAATACAATATGTCAATGCAATATGTCAATGCAATATGTCAATGCATATTGTCAATACAATATGTCAATGCAATATGTCAATCCAATATGTCAATGCATATTGTCAATACAATATGTCAATGCAATATGTCAATGCAATATGTCAATGCATATTGTCAATACAATATGTCAATGCAATATGTCAATGCAATATGTCAATGCAATATATGAATACATATTGTCAATGCAATGCAATATTTGCGTGCAATATTGTCCAGTCTTTCTGTGCCATCGTCTATCATCCTAGAGAGCAGATTGTGCTATTCACAGACGATGAACTGTTATTCTGCGATCCTTATATCGGCAATATCACATCCCAATCTTAATTTACCAGGCCAGTATACGAAAGGCAAAGTCATTGCATTATAAGTATTACTCGAGCAAGACGAGATGTATACGACAAGATTAAATCTTAAAGATTTTCTGTGGGTGTTTGCATTGTTTAAGGTGAGGCCTGATAATAAAAAGTAGGTAGATCTATCTTCAACTGAAACACGTGAACACCTCAGCACAGGTTCTCATGGCAGTGTTCACGAAACAACATTATTATAATGAACTATTAAAATGGTGAAATATGCAAACGATATCCACTATCAATGAAAATATGTGCACTAAAAATGTAATTGTGGAATTGTCAGAGGAAGTATAAAAGTAAACTGAATGCTACAGAAATGAGATCTCTGAGGCGAAAGTGTGGTAAAACCATGTATGATCGTGTGAAAAATATTGAGATTCGGAAATAATGCAAGGCTGATGTATGCGTAATGAGTAAGATTAAGAAAGGGACGCTTAGATGGTTTGAGCATGTAGAGCGAATGAAGGAAGAAAAGAGTGTAAGAAGAATATATTTCGAAGACGAAGCTGGGAACGGCCGAGGAAGGCATGACACGATCAAGTGAATCAAATACTTGACTCGGGCCATGTCAGAAGTCGGAATAATAGAAGAGAAATTATGAGACGATGTATGAATGTGAATGAAGCATGAAGTGTATGCCAAGATTGAGTTGTTTGGCGGTCGGTCCTTTCTGCCTACCCCTTCGGCGAAACGGCATTATGGTTAATTACTTTTTTTATGCTTTTAAAATTTTAAAATAATGAAGACAGTGATGGAAGCTTGTTACTTTTTTTAAATATGGAAGATACTCTCAGTATCGCCCTGGTGAAAGACCAGCATTCAGAATTGAAACTTTGCTTGAAATGGCTTTTAACCGTGTTTGGTGACCAGATCTGAATAGCCAGGTTTTTCCCCACCATCCTCTTCTCCTTCCCTTCCCCAATACCTTCAGCCTCACAACATTCCCCAATTGGGCATTCCATAGTCTTACTGGCTCCAGACAGTTGGGAGCAGTTGAGAGAGTCTTCAGTTCAGAGTGCGGTATTCATGTAAAAAAAAATAATAATATTGAAGTAAAAATATCACCTTACTGAATACTGTCACCACGTTCTAAGGTCACATTCTACATCGTTTTATGTAGGAATAATATTTTATAAAGCAGGTATAGTAAATTAATTTAAATATATGTTGGTACATTATTATAAAAGCATAATTAGCAAGTAAGCAATATAAAAATATTGTCACAGGAAAATACGACTAAATTAAACGATAAAAACAGGATATGTCTTTTGAAGACAGTTCTTTTTGTGTATTTTGGGAGGGGGGAGGATGGGGTAAAAGAAAAACAGGATACTTAAAATATCTAAAAAAAATTATTATTATGGGTCATATTTTTAAGAATAAATCATTTGAAAATGTTATTTCATTCCAAACGTTTATTTTTTAATAATATATCTAAATGATAAAGTTCGTAAGTAGGTGTTTTCTATTTTGAAAATATTCTACCCAAAAAAACCTTCCTCTTTTGAATATGTAATCTGTGGCTAACCAGAGTGTTGGATTTCATTCGCTACTTTCTAAACCTTCCCAGCACTAATAAAAACGAATTGTGCTATTTCCAGCGAAACCGGTCCAGTTTTTTCGAGAACATAAAGGTCAAACAAACGAACTTACATTGATTTTTATATGTATTGATTAATAGTGCCCATAATTAGTACCATACCTTGCACAATACAAATAATGTGTGATATTATTTCTATTTCCTTTACTTTATTACCCTGTGAACTGGACAGAAATAATCAATATGACTATAGATGTTGGACGAAATAACATTCTTTTTTAATTTGACATTACTACCCGACTTGTTCGAGATTAAAAAAAATATAAAAATTTGAACTTCAAAGTTGTAAGTGGAAGAAGTTGAAACCTTGGGCAAATTTTGCGAAAAATTAGATTTTACAAATTTTATTTTAATTCCAAATTTGAAAGCTGTTCTTATATCAGTAACTAGATGATGCCCTTAAAATAAATAAAGGGTCGACAGTAACAATGAGTTAACAAAACGGCCTGTGACCTTTAATGGATTAAGGTCTGGGAAAGCTTGTTTATTACAATTTAATGTATTTTAATTCAATCAGGAAGGCGATGATTTATGAGACAAGGTCGTCGGTAGACAAAGTTAGCCGACGGAGAAATAATTGTTTCGTATATTTAGTTCAGCGTATAAGATTATTCTACTGATAATCTAGGGGAATACAGATAGAAGACGTATTACGGGAAGATATCGAAACCCACGACTTAAAACCTACGTGATTGGTAAAAGTCCGTTTTCGTTATTGGGGAGTTATTCAAAATATGTGGAAGATCAAAAGTGTATTTTTCCGATTCTGACCATCGTACTAAAAAAGAGTTTTTTTGTTTGTTTGTGAATGTTATTGGTATTTTTATTTCACAATAAGCAATTGTTAGGTATCTACTTAATATTAATAATTTATTTACTATTTTACTTAATAAAACATATAAGGGAGCATAAACACTGCTTACGAAATAGTAACTATTACGAGTCCGCTAATCACGCAGAGACCATTGCTTCAATGAAGAAAAAAACTAAGTTTATACATTCTTGTATTGATACAAGTTTTAAATTGTGCGCCTTATATAGAAATAAACAAAAAAATTAAAAATGAATTTGTTATTTAATTATTTTAACAAAATAATAGCATCCTGTACATCACCTTTGCTAACCACTTTTTTTACGCCTCTCACTCTCCCTCCTTCAAATCACCGCCCCCCACTACCTTCGCCTAACAATATCTAAACCGGTCGCAAATTATTAATATTGAGTAACACATGTACATTATTAATGAAAACTCGTCAAATACAAAAAAAAAATTGTTGGTTTTATAACATTCCGAAGCAGTTCGAAGTGGCTACAACGTAATGACGTTATAATGATAATGTAGAAAACACTGCTGGTAAGAAAACTGTTGCCGGGAACCTAACAACGCCATATATTCACGAACAAAAACGAACATATTATTTTGGCTGCAAATGAAAAGTGGGATGTTTTAATTCATTGCAGAAAATTTATTCATCAACATTTAATCCGTAAATGCTATGATTATCTTGAATTATTTCTTAATTTTTTTTCGTCAATGAAAAATACAGTGATAAAACCCTATTGTTCTGGAATGCTACCAGCAAGGTAAAGGTTGCCATTATGAGAATTTATTTCAGAAAAAATACTACACTTAACGGTTATTAGTGTTGGAAGTTATTGCTAAAAGTCGAGCTTACTTATTTGGGCACTAAATCCGATAATCGGAACTAGTTTCGGCGCTATGACCACTGCCAGCTACTAGTGACAAATCTCATCTCTAAAATTTCACATTTAGGTAAGTAATTTCATCTAAAATTTAAGCACATTCGTAAATTACCTACTTTTACCAGTTCGGATTTAATGTTTCATCGAGCGATGGGAAATTTCGATGATATTAATTGATAATGGGTGAATTTTGATCTAAAGTAGTTTTCAAAGGTTAGTTCGCTTCAATTTCATAAACAATGCACTGATTCCAGTAAAACAAATATTATTTACAATCAGGTTCTTTGCATATTGAATCGTGCTGATTGGTGTGTGAGATTTTATCAAAATAAACTCTTAAATAAAAACCTAAGCAAAAATAAACATCACGTTGACATGACAGCATAGATGCGCAAAGAAATCCGCAAACAGTGCTTGTAACCGGTTCCGGCACTAGTACCTACTATCTCTCATCTGTCAAATTTGACATTTACGTAAATAATTGCATACGTTATTGAGCGATAAGGAATGTCGATGATATTAATTGATAAAGGATAATATTCAATCTCTAGCAGTCTAAACAGGGATTTAAAGATCCAATATTAGAACATAGATTATTCTCAATGGTTAGTTAGTCATAATTTCATGAATAATGCGTAGATTTAAGCAAAACAAACACTTATTACAGTTAGGTTCCTCGCATATGGAACCATGCGAGTTTATGTGGAGGACTTTATCAGAAATAAACTCGTAAATAAAACCCGCGTAAAAATAAATGACGGAAGTTAACATCGCAATGACATTTTTGATTTTGCAAAGAAAAAATAAACACGTTCCTCTAATAAATTCGTAGATAAAACGTGTAATATTGGTGTTTTCCATATTGCCTATGCTTACGACCTTTATAAGGATTTTTGCTAAGCTCGTCTAAAACCGTCTATCTTGGACTGACAAACCGACCCTTCTGTCGTATTGAAGACCTTTTGAAATAAAACTTGATATTCTTTCTGCATTGCTAATAGTACCTACTGTCCTGAATCTACACTGCAACTCTGAATTTATTTATTTTGTTTTTTTTTTCTTCTTTTAAATAATACATAGGCATAATAGTTTAATTTTTGTGAAAATAACGCAACAATATAGAACACTTGTTTTCACATTACCTTCTTTATTTAATTTTGTCGTCTCTTTTAACCTCCCATAATGTATTCGAAATTCCGTTTCAATTAATGTTTTGTAATCTAGCATTTTTGTTTTACCTCAAGTATTTTATTTTAACCAATCCCTAATCTGTCACAACATCACACTTAAACACATATTTTTTGTACATCCAGTCACCTGCCTCAGAACAGGTCTTATCTAGTGGGGTAGGTAATGTACACCATATAATAATATAATTATGTAACATATATTGTACTTATATTTAAACTTGCCGTATTGTATGAAACTTTATAACGTTCTTTCAATCGTCGATTTATCGACCCTGAGACTGAATTAAAAGTAAATAATTCTGATAAAATGATAGTTCTGTTATATATTTTTAAACATTTATTACGTGTGCAAGATTTTCCCCTTTACCGATGAGGTAAATAAAAGCTATCCATATCGTCGCCCACAACACGACGGCCTCCGTGGTTGAATGTTTAGAATCTCCGACTACAAATACGGGGTTGCGGTTTCAAATCCCGGTGTAGAGGTAATTTTTATTCTATTAATTTGTGTTATTTCACAATTGATTTAATAAAAATAATATTCAATATATTTGCGACACATTTCAGAATGGTAAATGCTTTCAGTATCACCGATAAGAATCGAAGAGTTGTTTTAAATGGCTTTAGTCGTGATTGGTGACTGACCAGATCAGAATGGACACGGTACTTTCACACCTTCCTCTAACTCATCTCCTTCTCCCTCTCACTACTGTCAGCCTCAATAAAACCAAATTAGAGATTCCATAGTCTCGCTGCCTCCTGATGGTCAGGAGCAGTTACGATTATGCGAGAGTAACATTTAAAAAAGAAAACAAATACATACAGATTGTTATATTTAGTAACTTTTCAGAGAGCCGAAAAACTGTTTTTTTTTGGCGGATTCTTATACATTTTATTGCATCCTTCACTAATATGGTAAAGAATGGTGATTTATAAAAACTCCATAAAAATAGCATACGACTATTTGAGTTGTGAGCGACAGTGATGATGAGTTTCGGAATGTAAAAATTTCCACTTGAAATCATTTATAAAATAATTTTATTTATTTAATACTAGCTGATGTGTACCCGGCCTTGCTCGGGATAATTTTTTTTCCCCAATAAAGTTGTGAAGTTGTGAATTCTTGCTTGTCATTAGGGTGCCATAATTGATTTGACAACGAAAGTAACTATCTCCAAATAAAGAAACATTCATTTGAATATTGTATTTCATTCCAAACGTTTATTTTTTTTTAAATATATCTAAATCATAAAGTTCTTAAGTAGGTACATACTCGTGTTTTCCATTTTTTAAAATATTCTACCCATAAAAACTTCTTCTTTTGAATATGCAATCTGTGGCTAACCAGAGTGATACATCTATGAGCTAACCTAAATAAAACATGGCGGATTCAATGTTTTTCTTAAAAATTGCGTATCTATTACTAACTTCATGTAATCTAGATACAAGCGAGTGTTTGTAATGCTCAGTCCTGGTGTTGTTACATTTAAACAGGATTTCGGAACGAGTAGCTGTCGTAGGTATATGAAATTGAATGAGGTCAATTAAACCAGGGCTGTCTGTACTACCATTTACAATTTTGAACATAAATATCAAGCCGGAAATAATTCTTCGATCTGAGAGTCTTAGTAAATTTAGTTTCCTCATCAAATAATTACAGGTACTGCATCCAATGGGAGTATACCAAGTTTATAATAAAAGTACCTTAGGAGTTTAGATGGAATTTTTTTCAATTGAATGTGTCATTTGAATTGCGAGTACGCAATAGTGGTAAATTGTGGTTCAGTGAAAACGTGGTTTTCTATATTTTAAAACCAGTGGAAATAAAACGATTTTAAATTTCAAATAACGTAATGTGTACCCGCTTACGTTCATATAATATATAATAATTTGAGGATTCCCTCCTGTGATATATTTTTACGTTACATTCTGTTCAGATTTCCATACCAACGCAACTTTATTCATCTAACATTGTCGTTTCCATCCAGAGATATTATTACCCATCCGAATTCCCGTTGAAATCGAGTAGGAGATAGGATGATTCATACAAAAAGTACACACCATTCGTATTATCAATTCTTAGAAAATGAAAATCATTTTCATACGAGAATATTACATACACAGGCATTTTTTTATATATTTTTTTTAAATTTAATTATTACAAAAAAAATACAATGCAAAAAGTGCCGATAAACTTCTTTTTGTAGTTTGTCTAATGGGAGCTTGTAATTTAAAACATAAAATTTACAGACTAGGTTACAATATATATATATATATAAAATAAAACAAAAAAAGTAAAAACATATGTAACAAACCTAAAACATAAATATTTCTCGAGAATCTTCCTCAAAAATATTTCTACAAAAATATAAAGCAATAAAAAAACCACAACAATAAATTCAAAATTATATTTCTTTATTATCTAATACAAATAGCTTATTTCAGCTAGCCAAGTTTTCAATATATTTATCAACTGTTTAGTTTTAATACTTTATTTGAGCGAATAATATATATAAACATTTAGGAATGTGATCGTGTGATCTATAATTCTTTGTTCATATTTGTTCGTATGCTTAGGAACCATTGATCCTTCATTAAAATTGGGACGAGTATTGTAAGTGTGCTCTAGTCTATTTGTATTAAATATAGGGTTATTAATGTGCTGAAATATAATTTTGCACTACGGAATTTATCTAACTGAAAGAATTTTGAGACTGATAATTAATTCAAGAAGTATGATTTTTTTTAAAGCGGTGCCAACTTTACGAAAATAAAAGATAGCATTAGTATGAAAGAACGACTTTTATTTATTTATTTTATTTTTACTTATTTAATAATTTCTCTTTATTTACAGACAACATTTATAATATAAGTAATTATTGTATAGAATTGTGTGTATGTACTCTAAATTATTAATATATTATGCCGTATCGAACATATGAACGCCTCACTAGGAGAACCTGTACTGAATGTTCTAAAATAAAAATATTCTAAAAAAGACAAAAACCCAAATTAATTTATTATAAAATAATTAGAATTACTTTGTTTAAACCACTGTTTTGAATATATATATATATTTTTATATGAATACCGCACCAGAGTCCCAACTGCTCCCAACCGTCTGGAGCCAGTGAGACTATAGCATTCCGAATTGGGGAATGTTGTGAGGCTGAAGGTATTTGGGAGGGGAAGAAGAAGGGGAAGAGGGAAGTGTGGAAATGCCTGGCTATTCAGATCTGGTCACCAAACACGGCTAAAAGTCATTTCAAGCAACGTTTCAATTCTGAATGGTGGTCTTTCACCAGGGCGATACCGAGAGTATCTTCCACTCTGGAACGTGCGCAAATATACCATATATTATTTTTAAATGAATTAATTGTGAAGCAGCACAAATTAGGTAAATAAAATATACTTGCGCACGCCGGGATTTGATCCCGCGACCTTCGGATTCGTAGTGGAAAGCCTTACCCCTCGACCATGGAGGCCGTCAATATATAATTATCTACATATTTCAGAAGCAAAGTTTAACTGTTTCATTTGAAATGATCTATTCAAGTGAATAATGTACAGGCCATTAAAACAGATGATACAAGTGGTGGCCTATTTGCCACTTTCATGTAAAATATTTTGGTTTCACTGTCAAGAACGTGGATGATAGCACCCGAAATACTCGTACATGTAAGTACTAGCCAATCTGATGGTACGTGAAAATAATTCTACGAAAAACAGCAAGTGCTGGAAAGTACGATATAACCATAAAGAAAACACGGGCAAAGTTGGTTACGAAACCTAGTTTTTTTTTTGTTTTTTTAAAATATAGGTTTCCATAAAAATGAACCAATATGATAATTCTGTTTTTCAGAAATATATTACAGATGAAATATTATTCAGTTTTCATGTTATTTACGGACGACTTTTTTTATCATTTTTTATATTAAATCCGCGATAACAAATCCAGGAGGATGTTATTGCTTTGGAAAAACACACTTTTATATCGGCTTTCAGTAAAAACACCGATGTTCTTATATGCGCTATTCTATCATGCTAAGTATAAACAAGTATTCTTAAATGATAATACCTCCAGCTCCTGACATTTGATACTAAAACTACACTACAAAATGCTGCACTAGCGCCCTTTAGTGGCCGATTGGTAATAACTGTTTTTTTTCCATACATTTCAATAGATTTTCTGTGAAATATATCCCTTGTCTATCTTTCTTCTTATATATATAAAAATCAATGTAAGTTTGTTTGTCCTGGATGTTCTCGAAAATCACTGGACCGGTTTCGCTGAAAATACGACAGTTTGTTTTTATTACTTCCCAAAAGGCTTAAAAAGTAGTTTGAATGAAATTCAATATGTAAAACTGTTGCTATAGTGTTTAAAAATTAGTATGAAAAACATTGAACCCGCCATGTTGTATTGAGGTTAGCCCATAGATGTAGCACTCTAGTTAGTTACAAATTGAAACGAAGAAGATTTGTTTGGATAGAATATTTTCAAAATCGAAAACACAAGTAGGTACCTACTTGAGAACTTTTTTTTATTTAAATATGTTTATTTTTCAAACCAGATAAAAATTTCAAATTAATATTTCTGTGTTTATTTGTTTAGATTAGTAATAGTCATCACAAGTCATTACTTTCGATATTAAAATAATAATGGCACACAAACGAGAAGCAAGAATTCACAAAGTCATAACTTTATTAAAAAAATATATTAAAAATATTATTAAAAAGGCCGGGTACATATCAGCTAGTTCTTTATAAATTATAGAAATGGATAATTAAAAAATCAAATATTAAGTAACCTACATATGATTTTACTCCTTTTTTGCGAATGTTGTGAAATATATATTTATTATAAATATTGTTAAAAATTTATTGCTTTAAGAGTCTCCAATACGGTGTGAAAAATATGAAATAAAAGACTGAAATCTCCGGCGGTACGATCATAACACATCGGCAATATTAATTTATATTAATAATATTTTTATCTACAGGTCAATTCAGCGGAGAGATTGGCTGTCTCTCGTAACTCTCTATCGCTCTAAAATAAGCCATTTTTGATTTGTCTCAAAAATGAAATATTTGTGCGGGGGGCGTTTGTGACGTCACATCGGCCAACATATCCCGGTGACAGCTGTCTATACAGCCAGTAGCGTCATATACGTCATAGCTTTTTTTATTTTTTATTAGAAACGCAAACAGAATATTTACATAAGAGTATCATACATAATATGTCATATTACGGCCTCCATGGTCGAGGGTTAAGGCTCTCGACTACGAATCCGAAGGTCGCGGGTTCTATTCCCGGCGTGCGCAAGTAAATTTTATTTAATTTGTGCTTTTTCTGATTTCTGATTCTTGTTTGGTATTCATATAAAACTCGTATACGAGTATGTATACAATCGACGTGAAAATATCTGTAATAAATATGTTTACAACATGTGTGGTGTACGCAATAAAGTTAATGAATTATTTATTTACTAATAACAGTGTTTATTTACACAGCTCACTGACTCGGTGCGTGCAAAAACATGATAGTGCAATAACGATATTGTTTGTTTGTACGATGGCCAAAGAAACGAAGATGTTAAAATATTGAATGCAAAATAATGTTTCAAAAAAAGGGTTCAAAGATTTTACTTGCTTTAAATTTAATTTCAAATAGTTAATTTTTATTTTTGAAGACATAAAAAAATCATCACCTATGGCTTTTCGTAGTGAGATTTTAAGTGCAGAAAAGGAATTTGAGAAAATGTCATGTTGTGATGTTTACTTATTTCTTTGTTCAATCGGTTTTTGGTATAAAATTATGATTCAGATTCATTTGCCAAATCAAATTTTCTTGTACATTTGGATCTAACGTATAGTGCGATCTTACTTACTATGTAACTATCAACCAGATTATTAACAATTTTGTAAAACATACTGAAATCAATAAATATTTTTTTTATATTGTGAAAGATATCAAATTCTAAATAGTTGTGTCTCTTCTGATATCCTTTTAGTAGACGATTAACTCCCGATCGATATAATAAGATACTTACAAATTTCTTCTGGACGGATTCAATTCTATTTACATGTGTCGTACAAACGCTACAAACTAGTGTATTGTAAAGAATTACGAAGCTTAGAATTGAAATTAAAACACTTTTGTACTTTGTTCCACTTATTTATTTTCATCAGGACCGGTTTCATCCTACTACGGACATTTTCAGACTGGTAGTTGAAATTCTTATGCTACGGTATTTATATAAACTTAGACAGAGGTACACAACAATGTCTCTATATAATGACTGTTTCTATTTTGTTAATTTGAGGTCTTATAAGTTATTTTGATGGTTTAAGGTACATATAGGTAATTATAATGTTTAATATTAAAATTATGAATGATGTTACATAGTAAATAGATATTTTTACTATGTAAAAAAAAACCTTCTTCTTTTTAATATGCAATCTGTGGCTAACCAGAGTGTTTTATCTATGGGCTTACCTAATTTTTCATACTAATTATAAAACGTTATAGAAACTGTTTTACATATTGGATTTCATTCAAACTATTTTCTAAACCTTTCCGGTACTAATAAAAACAAACTTTGCTATTTTCAGCGGAAACCCATCCAGTGATTTTCGAGAACACCGAAGTCAAACAAACAAACTTGGATCGATTTTTATATTATATAGATTTTAAGTACTTTGTAGGACGGTCAAAAAGAGCCATATTTCTGATTTGATTTTGATAAACGCTGAAAAACCTTTTTAAATTAAAAAAAAATACAATGAATATTTTTCTCTTTAAAAAACATTAATGTTTATCGTATTGCGTTATAATGCTATCATTATTTCGAATTCATAAATTATCCCTCTCCCCCTAAAACATTCCACACATTTTTATCATTGTCCCTCATTTATGTAAAAATATCCGAATACCGATAGGTATCTTTTTATGCCGTACAGTATTTCAATTCCATTCAGAAATCTGATTCAAAACAATCATAGTTTATTTTCAAATATTCCGATACAGAAAATGTGGTAGAGTTTTTTTAACGGGTTATATCTTTATTTTCATTCCAATTAAAAATCCCCAACCACCACAAAGTTATGAATGCTACAGCTCCGTGATATTCAAAAAGTTTATGCAACTATTGGAAATTCGAATAGAACTAAAAAAAAATCCAGGATTAACTCAAAATGGCAAATTTACAATATTAACAAATTTATTTAATTCACTCCACGCACGAGGCTCTCGGTCTTCTCGCGTGGTCTTTATAATCTTTCGGGATTTTGTGCGGGTTTTAATTATTTTTTAATAAAATCTGAGGGCCATATTACCGTCATTGTTACTACCAAAACGAAGTTGTCTTTAGACAATTAACTTTCCAATCCACGAATCCAATCTAATTTTCAAGCGATTTGAGAAATGGTTTGTTATACGAGTAGTCAGAATACGAGAACAAGAAATGGATGGACTGTCCGGTCTTGTCATTTCAATTCGTCTTAGATATTTACATATATTAATGAACCGCGTCGATGTTGATGACAGTAAAATATGTAATATATATTTTTGTCAGATTTAGGCAAGCTCCTTATGATCATGTTAATAAAACGGGTGTTCGAAAATATTTGACGAAAAAACTGTTAATTTATTTTTACAGATGTTAATTTTTTTTTATATTTGTAAATGTTTAAAATGGTCTTACTTAGGGTATTTTTTTTCAGTGATTATATTTGTCAAACGTCTTAATATACGACAGTGGTATCTTCACACATATGCTTGTATCGACGGGTTTTGAAACTTTTCTCAAAACGAACACAAAATTTAGATTTTTTAAAACATATTTTTCGGCACTTCACATTACTCGGCAGGTAGTCACACCAACAAGATTCATTAAAAAATGTCACATGACGATAAAGACACATACCTCTGGGTACTGGATCTATAATCAGATATTATTTCAAAACTCGAAAGTTAAAAACACGATACAATTAAAGCCACAAAATAAAATCTAAAATCAACCCAAGGTAATTAGCGCTTGAAAGAGTGCCTTCTTCGATGTGTATTAATTGTTTTTGTGTTTAATTCGTGGAACTCCATTTAATTTTTGTTTTAAATTTAATGTAAATCGAATTTAATAATTTTAATAATTATTAAGTATTTTTAGTTCTTTTTTTTATTGAGACAGCTGTTTTGGCGTTCCTGTATAATAACATTACCAAATAATTCTATACTCAATGTACTAGCAATATATAGACCACCAAATCTTAGTAAACAATCATTTATCAATGAACTTTCATCAATATTAACAAAATGTTCAAACCCTAATGAAAATATGCTAATATTTGGTGACATAAATATTGATTTGTTAAATTATATAGATCCTGTGATTATTCACTATGAAAATGCTCTTTCAAATAACTATTTTACAAAATGTATAAACGACGTTACAAGGGAAGCTATAGCAAATAGTAAAATGACACGAACATGTTTGGATCATATTTTTGTTAGATATAATAGCAAACACAAAGAAACTGACATACTCTACGCATGTGTTTGTGACTTCATCATTGCAGACCACTTTGCAACAGCTGTGAACATTCCGTACTATAAAACTAATAAACGGCCTACAAATAAAGGGCGGAAAGTCTCAATTTTATCTCAAAAACGAATAGATTTTTCAATTAGAAATTATAACTGGAATGCTTTGCTTCAGACAAATGATTGCAATAATTTATATAGTCAAATAAAAAGCAAGTTTAATGAAGTATATGAAAATAGTAAAATATTTATAGATGTAAAACCCAATGCAAGACCTTGGATAATAAAAGAATGGATGACAGAAGATATTCTATCACACATTAAAAAACGAGATTCTTTATTTAAGCGGTTTTAACGTTTGAGGTTATCTGTCTTAGATGTGTTCGGCGGTATGTAGTGTATTGTGATACTTACCAATACTCACCAGAGCGCTTACGTTAATGATTGTCGCGGAGATATTAAATGAAAGAAGGTTCACTATTTGTTTGATTTATTTCTCACGCGTACAAAGATCAGAAGGAATATTTAAAGACTAGAAGTGATGCATTATGCAAATCTACAAGTTACTAGTAAGTTCGACAACACGACCGAATCAGCAGGGAGCAGAAAAGTGAATAATTCTCCTGTTCTGTGGATAACAGAAAGTCGGCCGGTTGTCATTTGAATGAAGGGTTACCATAAGAAAAAAATAAACTTTGTGGCTAATAAATTGCTTGCATATTACATACCTTCCGCCCAGTTTCTTAAACGACTTAAAATTACATAATCTTAAAGTATGGATGTAATACTAATACATATTCTTACAATTATCTTTGATGTAGATCAATAAGTATATACTCCAACTTGCTTATTGTTGATTAATATAAATCAAAGATAATTGTGTTGCATTTGCCTATTGTAAATAAACTAAAAATAATTACATTCGACATTTTGTCTTTAAGACTTATTTTAAATATATAACATCACTTTAAAAGTCATCTTAAATTGTATTAATAGTATAAATAATAAATACTTAAGCTACCTCCTAAATAAACATTTTGCTTTAGCAAATAAAGGAGTCAAGTGACTTACGATTAAATACAAGTCGTTATTTCAGACAACTTAAGCTTGATTAAAATCTTCATATATATATGGTAAGTATAATACAGGATTTTTATATTATTCAACAAAGTGATTTCCCTATCACTGGAATAAAAAGAAAATTATTATTAAACTTAAGCTTAAAATCTAAATGTTTTTAATTTATGCTTATCACAAAAATATAAAGTTGTGTTCATGAAATTTGAGTCTTATTTTGAGTGTTTATTTCTAACTTATCGTTATTGTGGGTGTATAGTATTATCATTTTTCATGAACGAACAAGAGTATATTTTGTACGATTGCTTACCTATGCTTCGGTAAGATGATGAATATATCAGTAAACAATAATTTTAGTAATAACCTTTTAACATGTGTTATGTTGATTATATGGTCAGCATAACACATGTTATCATGTTCTTTAGGTAACAGATATTTTTATGCTATTATATTTATATGTGATACATTTTCTATATTTAGTGTAAGATATTGTGTAATGTTTAAATTACTATAGCTAGTTGAATGGTTTGTTTACTTTACCATTTCGTTTTCTTACAACTAGTTACATGGTGAACATGTTTTTAAAGATGAAAAACTTTTCAACATTACAACGGTTCATCTCGTCGATGACCGAGATGCATTTCTTTCTACATAGTGTTTCTGCGCTATGTTTTGAAAATAAAAATTGTATAACAACAGTACTAGAGTTCAAAATTTACACAAAAATTGTAGACTTTAGTATCAGTAACTTTAAAAAAATATACATGGTTAGCTATGTCTTGAATATGTTATTTAGGCATTATTTTTTAAATTTCTTTTAACCTCTTTGAGTTTAATATGGGTTTTGTAGAAAGAAAATAATTAATTTAATTTGCCAATTTAATTGCATTACGACAGGTATCTGTCGGGAAAATGTACTCTGCGACCAGATCTAGTTCGTTTGATTTCTGGGAGTGGTTCCTGGACAGATGCGTAAGCTGGCACGTTGTCTTCTACAGGTATGAAAGCAGGTTTCAGTCGGTCTATGGAGACACGTTTAGGCTTTCCTTTTATGCTGATGACGAATGTCTTCTCATCGCGTTCTTCTACCTTGTAGGGGCCTTCATAAGGGTTTTGAAGGGGTTTTCTTCCACCGTCTGTTCTGAGAAAGACGTGGGTAGTTTGAGCTAGGTCTTTATGTACAAAGCACTTTCTTGATCCATGAGCGCTGGCAGGTGTTGGCTTAATATTTTCGAATTTTCTCTGCAAGCGACCGACGTATGTATCAGGATCTTCTCTAGGCGTTTCGGTGAAGAAATCGCTAGGTAGTCTCAATGTTCTACCGTACGTGAGTTCAGCAGGGGAACATTTTAGGTCTTCACGAACTGTGGATCTCAATCCGAGTAGAATTAGTGGGAGATTTTCCAACCAGTTCGGCTCGCCACTTGCCATAAGAGAGGCTTTCAGAGTACGATGCCATCTCTCTATTAAGCCATTGGCCTGTGGGTGGTAAGCGGTGGTTCTTGTATGTTTGATACCAAATTTATCTGTTAGCTTCTTAAATAAGAAGCTCTCGAACTGACGTCCCTGGTCTGTAGTAATTGTCTCCGGGGTACCGTGACGAGTTATCCAGTGGTTCATCAGTGCGGTTGCTACTGTTTCAGCAGACATGTCCTTTAATGGTACAGCTTCAGGCCAGCGGGTGAATCTGTCGATCATCGTCAACAGGTATTGATAACCGTTGCATGCTGTAAGAGGGCCAACTAAATCAATATGAAGATTGCGGAAGCGGTCTTCTGGTAAAACGTATGTCGATAGTGGAGCTGCTGTATGTTGTGTGACTTTCGCTTTCTGGCAAGGGATACATTGTTTTACGAAGTTTTTTATATCTTTCGCCATGTTGGGCCAAACAAACCTCAATTTTATTGTCTTCGTTGTCCCTAGAATGCCTGGGTGACAGACATTGTGAATACTTCTAATTACCTCTGTTCGCATGGAAGCTGGAACAAAAGGTCTGACATGGCCAGTTGATATGTCACACCATAGTGATCTGTCAGTGCCGGGTATCACCATTTGACGCAGGGAGAGGCCGGTGTCATCTTTTGCCTTAATACATTCGTCGTTTTGACACTGCGCTTCTGCCATCTTCCCATAGTCAATTGTAGTAGAACAGTTTATCTCTTCAATGTAAGATAGGTTGTCAGCTACTTTATTCTGGAGTCCAGAATGTGCCTAATATCAGTTGAAAACTGTGCAATGTAATCCAACTGTCTTTCTTGACGTGGAGAGCTAGAGGCTCGTTTCTTGCTAAAGGCAAAGGTGATTGGCTTGTGGTCCGTGTACAATATAAAATTACGTCCTTCAACGTTGTTGCGAAAGTACTTCACGGCTTCATATACACCTGTTAGTTCGCGGTCGAATGTACTGTAATTCCGCTGAGCTGGGGTGAATTTTTTAGAAAAAAATCCAAGTGGTTCCCATGTGTCGCCGTTGGACTGTTGTAAAGACGCTCCAATTGCTGTGTCACTAGCGTCTACCATTATAGCGATCTTCGCATCGGACTTCGGGTGAGCTAGCAGCGCGGCATTAGCTAGGTGATTTTTACAGTCTTTGAAAGCCTTCGTTAATTCGACGTTCCATGTAAGTGTTCTCTTATCGTTTTTCTTGTATCCAGCGATGCAATCAAACAACTTAGCTTGAGTTTCGATAGCTTTAGGTAGGAACTTTCGGTAGTAGTTTAACATACCTAAAAGGCGACGTAGACCTTTCGCAGTTTTAGGTAGCGGAAATTCTGTTATAGCTTTAACTTTTTCTTTGATGGGAGTCATGCCCGTTTGATTAATAGTATGCCCCAGAAAGTTCACAGTAGTTTCACCAAATTTACATTTTTGAATGTTAATAACTAGTCCGTTGTCAGCTAGACGTTTTAACAATGTGTTTAAATGCCTCTGGTGTTCTTCTTCATTTGCTGAAGAGATCAATATGTCATCCAGGTACACAAAGCAAAAATCTAGATCTCTGGTGATAGCGTGCATAAAACGCTGGAAACTTTGTGCCGCGTTGGATAAACCAAATTGCATAGACGTAAATTCATATAATCCAAACGGTGTGATGATGGCCGTTTTTGGGATATCATCTGGTTCTACGGGTATCTGGTGGTACGCCCGCGCCAAGTCTATAGTTGAAAAAATCTTTGCCTCAGATAGTTTGTGGGCAAAGTCGTGGAGCTGGGGAATTGGATATTTGTCCGGTATTGTTTTCGCGTTTAGGCGTCTATAGTCCCCACAAGGGCGCCATTCTCCATTGGGTTTCCTCACCATGTGCAATGGACTGGCCCAGTTGCTCTTGGAAGGTCTGCATATACCTTGTTCCATTAAAAATTTAAATTCACGTTTGGCTGCTTCTAGTAGGGCTGGTGCCAACCTGCGTGCACGTTCAGTCACAGGAGGGCCTCTGGTTTCGATAAAATGAGTCACCGTATGTTTCTTGGTTTCGGTAGTATTCATGTTCGGGCGCGTCAGACTTGGATACTTGTTAAGAATATCCCGGTACTTCGAAGTATTTGAAATCGTTGAGATTCCAGTGGATATTCCTTTGTACGTCGTGCCGTTGATGTATAATCCGGTGGACTGGTCTGATATTACAGCCTTTTTTAGATTAACTGTAAGATTGAAGTTGTGCAGGAAATCGGCTCCGAGTATAGCTCTTGATACATCTGCAACTATAAATCTCCACTTCATGGTTCTGCGTAGGCCAAGGTTCAAATCCAGGATTTTTGTGCCGTAGGTTTTGATTTTAGTACCGTTTGCGCTGTACAAAGTAGTTGGGCAGTTATCAGAAGTGACAAACTTCCTGTTCTGGATGGAATGTCTAGGAATGACGGATACATCAGCGCCGGTGTCTACAAGAAATTTTTGACGTGTTTCACAGTCAAATATAAAGAGACGACAAGTGTTTGTAGGAATCTCACATGTCTCTACTGTGGAATTCCGCTGTCGTTTCCCTGTATATTTTTGGGAAAGGAACATGGCTTGTAGCATCTGTATGCTTTTTCTCCAAATTTATTATGCCAACGGCAATATCCATTGGGATTTCTGTTCGGAGATCTCCCCTGTGATCCTGATCTTGAACGTCTAGGTGGATTTTGTCTTGATGGGGATTGATAATGATGATTTTGAAAATTCTGCCTACCCCGTCTGTGGAAATCAGGTTGTGGATTGACCTGCGATGCCTTCAGTTGCTTCAATTCCTGGGTGAGCTGCAGTACTTGTTTTTGAAGGTCCAGCAGTACCGAGTTGTCTTCCTGTCGTGAGGATCCTGGTCTTTCGTTTCTTTCGACTGCAGCACATTCGTTCGAATTATAGACGTCGATTATTTTATCTGCCGCAGAAGCAAGTTGATTGAGGTCGTTGTCTGGCAGCGCGGATAGGATCGCTTGGATATGTTGTGGAAGTCGCTGCAGCCATAATGTTTTTACGATTGCACTCTTTGCTAAAGACGGTCCAGCCAACTCCATCATATGTCGGAGTAGACCTGTTGGTTTCCTGTCTTCTAACTGGATGCCAGTGAGGAGTCGAGTAAGGCGTTTTTCTTCCGAGTCCTGTAGTCGTTCGATGAGTGCCGTTTTGATACGTACGTATTTTTCTTGTACGGGAGGATTTGTTACGATGTCACTAACGCATTGTAGGGTATCTTGGTCGAGTGCAGCAATTATGATGTTGTATTTAGTAAAATCTTCCTTTATCCTTGAATTAACGAACTGAGCCTCCGCCTGAGCGAACCAAAGAGTGATGTTGGACCGCCAACAGGGTGGTAAACGTACAGAAACCTGCTGAACGTCTGACGTCGGTGCATTGTGTTCTTCCATCGTGAACTTGCCGTAGTCCTTTTTTGGAATTTGAGATGGAATGAGATTTTCTGTTCCTGGTTCTTCGTTAGATCTTTCTTCGTGAGTGGTCATTACATAGTTCCCATGCAATATGCAGTAAATGTGGCAATAAAATATGACTAATATGACAAGAAAATATGTAAATTTGTCAAGGTTAGGATGTATGTTAGAATGATTGCATTTTAAAATCCGTAATCCATATATCAATTTAAAAATTTAAAATCTCAAAAGGTTGTAAAAAATGTAAAACGGTTAAAATCTTTTCATAGAATATAATAAAAAGTTTGAAAGAAACTAATGTTCAAACAAATGGATTCTAATATTATTTGAAATTTTGAAAGTTGGAACAAAATAATTGTAACATTATTTGCGTTGCATTGTATGCTTTTACGGAACACATTTGAATTTGTAACACTTTTGAAACAAAATAAATTGTAACATTACTTGTATTCACTTGTATGCGTTTACGGAACACATTTGGGATTGTAACATTTTTGGTAAATAATTCACTAAAAAATGAAAACTTGATTTTCACTGTGAAGTTAGTAATTAAAAATTTTACTTTTTTAACATTTACGTGTTAGAAGGTAATCATCTCGTCTCAGCTGTGGGATCGGGTCTGATTCGTCTTTTCCTGAATGTTTTGGGTCAGATCCGACGATAATTCCGCCGCTCGAATCGACGATTTTTCTTTTGTATATCGAAGGGGAAGTGACCTCAGGATCCACCTTTCTACTCCTGCCGACCGGCCGTTATGAATTATTCCGCGTGTTTTCGGGGTCACCAATTTAACGTTTGAGGTTATCTGTCTTAGATGTGTTCGGCGGTATGTAGTGTATTGTGATACTTACCAATACTCACCAGAGCGCTTACATTAATGATTGTCGCGGAGATATTAAATGAAAGAAGGTTCACTATTTGTTTGATTTATTTCTCACGCGTACAAAGATCAGAAGGAATATTTAAAGACTAGAAGTGATGCATTATGCAAATCTACAAGTTACTAGTAAGTTCGACAACACGACCGGATCAGCAGGGAGCAGAAAAGTGAATAATTCTCCTGTTCTGTGGATAACAGAAAGTCGGCCAGTTGTCATTTGAATGAAGGGTTACCAT
Organism: Halesus radiatus; assembly: GCA_022606495.2. Taxonomy (NCBI): domain Eukaryota; kingdom Metazoa; phylum Arthropoda; class Insecta; order Trichoptera; family Limnephilidae; genus Halesus; species Halesus radiatus. The sequence goes on along the minus strand of JAHDVE020005187.1, from coordinate 41,673 downwards.
AAGAAAAAAATAAACTTTGTGGCTAATAAATTGCTTGCATATTACACGGTGGAAAAGCTCCCCAACAAATGCAATTTATGAAAAACAATACAAATCTTTTCGTAATTTTGTTACTAAATTAATAATAAAAAGTAAAGCAACCTTTTTCAATGATAAATTTAAGAATAATTTTCCAGATATCAAAAAAACATGGGATGAAATAAATAAAATTCTAGGACGTAGGACAAAGAGTAACTGTGACGATGTAATTAGTAGGTTTATGTTAAAAAATCAATCTGCGGAAAATGTTACAAACCAATTTGTTAATTATTTTTCAGATAACATAACCTCAATGGTTCATAAATGTGATTTTAAGGCGTCAAATATTGTCCCGATAGAGTCACCGCAAAGTTTGTATATACCACGAGCATCACTCGCAGACATACTGAGTATAGTCAAACTTCTCAAAAATTCAAGGTCCCCTGGCATAGATAATATCCGAATGTTTGACATAAAAAGACACATAGATATTTTGGGTCCTATATTAACCCATCTGATCAACACAATTTTAACACAAGCTGTGATACCAGATGAACTCAAATGTAGTATTATCAGTCCTATTTACAAAAATGGGAAACATACTGATATAGAAAACTATAGACCGATTAGTATATTACCCGCTCTAGAAAAGATTCTTGAAAAATACATATCTTTAAAACTAACCAAATACTTGGAGTGCTTTTCTTTAATAGGTCCTAATCAATTTGGTTTTCAAAAAAAAAAAGTACTGAAATGTTACTTCAGGATTTCTCTAACTATATAAATAATGAACTGAATAATAAAAGACATGTTTTGGTACTGTTTATAGACAATTCAAAGGCATTTGATACTATAGACCCGATGAAATTGTTAAATATTTTGGAGGCAATAGGGGTAAGAGAAAACTTTCTCAAACTATTCAAAAACTTCCTAACCAACCGCCAAATCCAGGTAAAAATATCAGACAAATTTATTAAAAGAAGAAATGTCAAAACAGGAGTTCCACAAGGGTCAATTTTAGGTCCAACGCTCTATATTATCTTTGTATCACTTATGAACAAAATATTCTCGTTTATTAAACATTATGTATACGCTGATGATACAGCACTTATAATATCCCATGAAAATTTGGATACTGCAATAAAATTGTTACAGGTGAACTTTATTTCTTTATTAAAATGGTCACATGACTCTGGTCTAATAATCAATGCTAAAAAAACGAAATTGATGCACGATCTGATGCAAGATCCCCGCATGCAAGGTACAGCGAGGCACCTGTAATCATATCCCATTCATTTAATTGCATTCACAATAATGCCAAACAGCCCTGCGCGTGTACAAGTATCGAATTAGTCAACCAGTACGTGTATCTAGGTGTTACGGTGGATTGTAATATGAAATGGGACGTACAAATTTCCAACCTCTGTAAGCGACTTCGAGCCATTGTAGGGAGACTCCACAAGGTAAAATTATATGTGCCTATAAAAACTATGAAACTAATTTATTTGTCTCTAGCAGAATCGACTATAAGGTATGGTATAACTTCTTGAGGACACTCCTGTAAGACCAACATAAAACATTTACAGCAGATTCAAAACGCCATGGTAAAATTGTTAGTAAGTAAAACAGTTTTTAACCAAAGGCGAGACATTGATATTATGTACAAATCAATTAATGTATTACCTGTTCGTGGTATTTTGTGGCATAAAATTCTACTGCAACATATATCTGAAAATCCGTATAAGGCAGTGGTGTATCATGTACACAATACACGTTTCACACAAAATATAGGAATGATAGTGCCAATATTTCAAAATAAATATGGTCAACGTACCCTTGAATACATTGTACCATTTATTTTTAACAAATTGCCGTACGCATTTAAAAACAATTGTCCTATGATGAAATTCTCACTGATGTTAAAGTGTTGGCTTTTGGAAAGTAACCTTGTGTATTGATGGTAACAAATATGACGGTCTCCTTGGTTGTATGGCTCCTAGATATCTGGTGTACTTACTGTTACGGTGTTACTATTATATTTAAGTCTATCCTCATTGTAACCAACCTGTACTGCTGTTTTATGTATATATCTTTTAAATTTTTATTTCTTAATCTATTTAATACTTACAGATACTTTGATATTTCTGATATTTACGTAATAGTTATATTTTTGTAATATGAATGTTTTTATAATGTTGATATTTTTTAAAGTATTGATGTTTTTATAATATTGATATTTTTATAATATTGATACTTTTATAATATTGGTACTTTTATAATTTTGATATTTTTAATGATATTGACATTTTTATAATATTATTTAAATCGGTGTTATAAGATTGGACTCTAGTATCTCAATAACAAATCTGTAATGCTTTTACCATTATTTTTTCTCTTTAATTTTTTTTTCTCAACTTATGTACAGGACAAGATGCATGCGCCTAAATATAATAATTTTTGCCCATTTGTATGATGATTGTAATTTATTGTTGTATTATATTATATTGTTGAAATAAACTCCTGCTGACAAGCTACTTGCAGTGGCTTAGCGGGTATAAGTTCCCACTGTATATAATTAATATTATAAAATAAAAAATAAAAAAAAATAAAAAAAAAAGGCTATATTCAAATTGCGGTTAATCCACAGTGTAACGACTTATTTAAATGATTTTATTCAATCCCAACCCATTCTAGTTTGGACGGGTTTTTAAAAAAAATGATTTATTATCGGTAAAACCGATTTCATTAGAAAATAATTAAAATTCTCTATTCTATGAAATAACACATACAACATCGTACATGTTCTTTGAATCTCGTTGAGAAAGCCCTTCTTGTCCCTTCTAACAGTGGCATATACGAATTAAAATGTAACCACGCCGACTGCAACGCTACCTATATCGGGCTGACCTCACATATATTTTGTGACCTCTACTGTAAACTGTACATATTGATTTTTTAATAACATTTCCCGTTAGACAAACTACAAAAAAGTAGTTTATCGGGACTTTTCGCATATATTTTTTGTTGTTGTAAAATGTTAATAAAATAAAATAAAAAATATATTAAATTTGTGAAGGTTACGAAATATTTGCTAAAAAAAATAAAATCAAGTTTTTTCGGCTCTCCTGAACATTTTGTTTTTTGAACTTCCATCCCCATTCTTCTCAGTTACAGAATTAATCAATAATTATTTTTATCTAAATCTTTTAGAGTTCTATTTTGTCTTAAATACTGATTTATTATTTGCAGTGATGAAACTTGATCGCTCATTATTTTATTTATTTCAAAAAGTTATGTACTTAAACATAACAATTTATCAGTGATGTTAAAGTATTGGATTCTGGGAAATGACCTCATATATTGCTGTTATTTTGTTCCTTCTTATGCTCTATTTTAAACAAATATGATGGTCTCGTTTATTGCATATCTCCTTGATATCTGCGAATATCTTTGTAATTCTTTAAGTGCCATTGTTGTATTAAGAATATATTCTCATTGTAATAAAACTGTACTACTGTTTTTTTTGTATTTCTCTACTCGTATGAAATATGGTAATATTTTGATGTTTTTATAATATTTATTTATTTGATTATACGCCCATCTGGGCTTTTACACGGATTTTAGAATATAATAGAAAGAGCTATCAAATTCTATAAAGTACATGGAGATAAAGTAATAAACAATTTTTTATTAATTGATAAACTAAAGTTTTTAAGACAAGATTTTTGTGCATAGCGCAAAGGGTAACAATTATTTTTATAAACAATAATTATTAGCCTGAAACACTCATCTAAATTGAAAAAACCTTCCGAGAAAAGATAAATGTCGCCAGTAATTATAACAGTAATTATTAAATGAACCACTAGTATATATTGATTAACTTGGCGGGTTTACGATAAGCCGACGTAGCTCAACGGTAGAGCATCTGACCGGCAATCAGAAGGGTGCAGGTTCGTGTCCTGTCGGCGACATTTATCTTTTCTCGGAAGGTTTTTTCAATTTGGATGAGTGTTTCAGGCTAATAATTATTGTTTATAAAAATAATTATTTTTGAGCATTTAACAATGACATAAAATAGAAAATTAAACAACATTATAACACAAATCATTAACGCTACATTACCCCAGCTACAATACTATATATTGTAGGATTCTTCGGAAGTACTCGTATAGATGACGCTTTACTGTATAAATGGAGTCAGCAAATATAACAACAATACCTCCAAACTTATTGCCCAGATCATGCATCCTATTGGTTAATGAATGAGACTGATATTTTATTGTTTAAGCGTTGCATATAATATCACTGTAACAAAACTGTTGTACTGTTTTCGTATTTTTTTCAACTTGTGTACATTGATCACAACATGCGTGTACCTTCGTTCTATTATTGCCCTATTATTTGTATGATTATTTTTATTTATTGTTGTATTTTATAAAATTGTTGATCTGAACTTCCGCTGACAAGCTACTTGCAGTAGCTTAGCGGTTACAAACTCCCGTTATATTAAAATAATGTAACAAAATAAAAAATAAAATCAATTTTTTATTAATTGATAAACTAAAGTTTTTAAGACTAGATTTTTGCATAGCGCAAAGGGTAACAATTATTTTTATAAACAATAATTATTAGCCTGAAACACTCATCCAAATTGAAAAAACCTTCTGAGAAAAGATAAATGTCGCCGACAGGACTCGAACCTGCACCCTTCTGATTGCCGGTCAGATGCTGCAAACCCGCCAAGTTAATCAATATATACTAGTGTTTCATTCAATAATTACTGTTTTTATTATATTTAACCTGTAAATTTATTATTATATTTTATTATTTTTTTTATTATATTTCACCGACATTTATCTTTTCTCGGAAGGTTTTTTCAATTTGGATGAGTGTTTCAGGCTAATAATTATTTTTTATAAAAATAATAAAATCAATGTTTTCTTTAACAATTTACTGTTTTAAAATTAAAATATCAATGTAGGTAATGCAAAATGTAAGCAAGCTACCAAGCTTTAATATGAATATTATTTCCCTGCCTTTCGACGACTTCTCTTTGTTTGTTTGTGATACCAGTTGGATTATCAAACACAAATACCCCGAGCATACATAATGTACGAGATACGAGTACACGGTAAATACGTTTGTCCCGCCACACAAAGTACAGGTACAGGTAAAGAAGGAATTGTCGGGTAATCGTGGATCCAGATAAAATTATTTGAATAATACATGGAGCAAATAATAGCTTTGGTTTGGTGTATTTACGGTAGTAGATACGCTAATGGAACTTTAATAATAATTAATCATTGAAGAAAATAATATTAACAAACCTAAATGAAAGATGAAACCGGACAAAAGGACAGAAAATAAAAATATTTCAGTCGCATCTGGGACTCGAACCCAGGTCCTCTGCCTTTCCGGGGCAACGCTTCACCGACTTAGCTAATGAGACAAGTTCAGTTTGTGTCATCTTCATCCTTTCCGTTCTGTCCTTTTGTCCGGTTTTATCTGTCATTTAGGTTTGTTAATATTATTTTCTTCAATGATTAAATATTACAATGAGGTTTTTAAATCTCAATAAAAATAATTAATAATTAAACATTTAATAATAATAACAAAAAAATTATTTTATTTTCTTCCATTTTCGTCGCAAATTTTCGAGATAATAGCATCCACTCAATGCTGAGTACTCGGTACAATTTTCGAGATAATAGCATCCACTCAATGCTGAGTACTCTGAGTACTCGGTACAATTTTCGAGATAATAGCATCCACTCAATGCTGAGTACTCGGTACAATTTTCGAGATAATAGCATCCACTCAATGCTGAGTACTCGGTACAATTTTCGAGATAATAGCATCCACTCAATGCTGAGTACTCGGTACAATTTTCGAGATAATAGCATCCACTCAATGCTGATTACTCGGTACAATTTTTAAATAATACTGTTTTTTTGTGTTTTAAGATATAAGCAGTTCTTTGTTTAACGGTCAGCACCCAAAAATACACACTTTGCGGGTTGCTAACTCAAGAAATAGTACGAATGATTTATCTGTTATTTCTACGCGAGGAATTAGTAAAATCTATAAGGTTTCAAAAATAGTAATTCTCAAACTGTAATATTTTTAATTATTTATGAAATACGTACTGGAATTTTGGATAAGATGTTTAAAATTGATTTAGCTTGTTTTCAAACTGCACCCTTTTCAGATATTTCGGGACGCATTTAATTTTACAAATTTAACGATTACATTTTGTGGATTTTTGTTTTTTGAGAACTTCCCGTAAAGAATTTGCAGATAAATAGATTATATTATATATTCTTAAGTAACTAACTAACTATCACGCCATTTCTCCGCAAGGATAGGCAGAGAGAATAGACCGACAAACAAGTCGATCTTGGCATACGCTTTTTGCTCCATTCACATTCATACATTCTCTTCTATTATTCCGACGTTTTTGATTCACTTGATCGTTGCATGTCTTCCTCAGTCGTCCCGGGCTTTCCCTCCCATTAACATTTTTATTATGAATTTTTTTATTTAGTTTCAATACATTTTTACAAAGGTAATAAGACAATTTGTAGTGGTTTTCTTAGTCCTCCTCACTAGGGGTTCCTGTTCTGAGGCGGACCAGATTTTATTTTAAAATTGATTGTTTTTAAGCTCCAATGATTTTCAAGATGCTGGATAACTCATCTTCTTTGTTTTTATTGAGCTAGGTTTTGATTTGATTTTTTAAATCATTTGCCTATTCTGTTTTTGTTTATGGCCGGTGAAAGTGAATTATATAGGTTAGTGGAGAGGTATTTATAATTCTTTTATCCAAAATCAGTTTTAAATTTTATCATATATTCTCCTTATACTCCTTTATTCGTTCATTCGCTCTACATGTCCAAACATTGTAAAAATAATGCGCAAAATAGATTATAACAATGTTAGCAATATGTCAATGTCTGCGTATATTTTGGTTTGTATGTTAGAACAAAAGATGAACAAAATATAATATTTTTGTGAATGTTTCAACCGTGTCTAATCGAAACATACTTTTTATTTTTCTTCACACACTTCGTTTTATTATCCACGTAGCTTTTACAACACCAGCTACGAGTATTATCCTGGTAGGTACTCCATTACTTCTGACCCATACTACCCGAGGGACTATAGATCCCATGACCCAGTGTGACGTGTGACGCCCTACTCCCTCTGGTTCTGCTACCCTGTCATCTGGCTCCATCCCCTATCAGGCGGGGCTGGTTTGCAAGGGTTTCGTAATAAATTAGAACTGTGGCAAAACATAACTTCGAATAAAAGTTAGAGAAAAATAATTAAAAAACTAAATACCTCACTTATCCTAACCTCACAAATAGTATGTTTTAATTTAATTTCTCATACGTTAAAAACATATATAAGAGCTTACATGTACTTAATGTAGATTATTCCAAGAATTGTACAATTAATTAAATAAGATATCTTAATTTCTTTTGGTATACTCGTATTATGAACTTACCATGTTACAAATTATAATTATTTCCTAATTTTCATTTGAATTTTTTTGCATTAATTATAATTCTTTGTTGTAATTTGATGTATTATATGTTATTGTACGTGACGTGTAGGACCCGCACAAAAAAAAAGTTTATATTGAGGCATCCAAGCGAGGAGAGCGGGGTCCAGCTAGGGCGAAATTAAAGATGCAAGTCGAGGTATCCAAGGGAGAAGAGCGGGGTTCGGGAAGAGCAAAATTAAAGATGCAAGTAAAGTCCTAGGTATTGTTGTTGTTCGTTTCACAGCTGGAGTGGAAAAGAGGGGATATACCATCATGCGTACTCTATTTATAGCGTGAGCGGCACGGCCGAACATTATGTGCTGGTATTGCACGTGTTGTGAAATCGAATAGATTACATTTGTGCTGCAATCTCGGCTCGGTATTGCATCTGTGGTACAATACCAGCTCTCGGCTCGGTATTGTATGTGTTGTACAATTTTTTTTTATATTTGGTTAGAAAGAAATAATTTTATCGGCTAAATTAATCTACTCTGTAGACACGTTCGATACAGTTATGTTCCAGTTTATAGGCTTATTGTCAAAAATGTTACAGTTCAAGTATTTAATGACTTTATGTTTTGAATTTTATCATACGTGTATGAACTGATGCATCTTTACTCAATGTCTTTGTTCTCATTTTGTTTATAAAATCATCATATCTGTCCTGTACTCGATCAAGGTTAAATAATTCCCACTATCAATGGGATTTTCCAATTCATATGACGTAGATATTTTAAAGAATGTCGTTTGTCTTTATGTTTAGTAACTTATTTATTCCCATACACATGTTAACAATTAACATATGCAGATTAGCCATTCTAATTTGTGGTGCATTTTAAAGTGGTACTTTTACAAAAGGTTATTGAGGCGCCCCAATAATATTGTGTTTGACTACTATGTAAATACAAATAACAATTTTTGTCTCATTAAGTAGAAAATTTGAAAAAAATGCTACTAGAAGCATCCTAATAAATAAGTATACAAAGGTTTTGAATAATATAGGCCAGTGATGCACAACCCTTAGCCCGCTTACCTAAAAACACATTTTTTTAAATCAGCATCATTAATTTATTTGTTTTACCTTGGCAACAGTAATAAATGATGTTACTGAAAACATAGAAATAACGGAAGTGAGTTTTCAGTAACAACGTGAATAATCAACATTTTTTAATGTTTTCCGTTCTGTTATACAAAAAAAAAAAAATCGACAGAATTTATTGGTTAGACCTGGTAGATAAAAAATTTCGCCTGCGGAGCATATTCGTGCGTGCATGATTGCTTTATTCCGTGGTTTCCGTTTTTTCCGTTTCCTAGCCAAATTTCATTTGAAAACCTGACTTTTAGATTTTGATATGACATCAAAAGATCTAGCATTAAATTATCATGAAATGCGATATTTACCTGTACCTGTTTCGATAGCTCTGAAAGAACTCAATTCTGGGCTGGCGGCGAAGTTAATCTGGAGAACCAGATGAGAAAAAAAAGGTGAAGAAAGGATTGAAGAGAAACAGGAGGATGCCACTGAAATCGAATAGGCCTACTTTGTTCGTGGACATCCTCTAGCACTTATTTCACCTCACTGAAACTTCACTAATCCAGAATTCGCCGGATGCTTTGGTCGCGGCGATGTACACCTTTGTTAACTCCGCGACGAGCGTTGAGATCGAACTGTCTTCGGCCCTTTCTTGTTCCAGTGACAATAGGAATCGGATCGGGTAGGGAGGGGTGGGTAGTTGACAATTTTGCATTTAAGATGCCAAAACAGTACCTAATTATATTTTTGATTTATAATAGATATATACTTGTTCCAGACAGTTGAAGCGTTTGTACGATATTAACATTTTTTAAGCATCTACACTAGCGACACAACCGTCTACAAAGTTAACAAAGTCAAGCTGTAGGCACCCTACCCCTGCGGCTCACATATTGAAAATTGAACTAGACCCGCCGTAGAAAGCCAAAATACATTTTTTTTTAAATTCGATTATTATTAAGAGTGTTCAAAGTTATTGAATGGTACCTGTTTGCTGTTCTTTGTTTTATTATACAAAAGATCTGAAGAATCACAAGAAAGGAACTGACAAGAATCGCATGCTTCATAGAATATTTCCAGGAACTTGATCGAGGCCTTACTATAAATTACAGGTACCAAGTTGATTTATTAAGTCAACTACCATATTCCATTGTGTATGATGTAATGCTTGAACAAAAGCTGACTCACAATACATGAATATGGGCGTCTCGATGATATTTGAACTCAACTCATCTTAAATATTAATCTGAATTATAAGCATTTTCTGCAGACGACGTTTAATTACCTTAATATTTTGCTCGATCGGTATAAATCAATTTCAGTAATATTTATTTTCTATTTGCTTTTTTGTTCATTTATTGTTTCTTTACATGTAATTAACATTAGGTCAAATGGTTTTTTGTTGTCTCTCTCTAAACAAATATCCTGTCTTCTATGAAGCCCTCTCTAACATTGCCTCCCCTCTGTTCAACATCTTATCTCTTCTAGTCCGAACTCGACTCCAATCTTCCATGTAATTTTGAAATTTGTCCATTTAAATAATATTGATATTTAAATTTACCTCCCCTTTTTCTACACTTTTAAATAATTGCCAAGAACACCCTTCAGGGAAGAAAGTCAGAAAAATTTGAAACAAAAACATTTATTATTAACTGTTCAATTTTTAACCTCACTAGAACTAATCGTGTATCGAAGTTAACCATTTTATAAACGAGTTTACAAACCTTGCAGTTATAAAGGGCTCGAGTATATATATTTTTCGTTACCTAACGCAAGTTAAATTTGCCATAAAAAGACATCACGTTTATTAATTTCCAATTTTTAATTTACTAAATTTAATAAATAATTATTTTAAATACCCGTCCAAATTAGAATTTGGTTTGGAGTAAATAAAATCATTTAAACAAGTCGTCGTAATGTGGGTTAACTGCAGTTTGAAAATGGCATTGAAAGCCGAAACAGCCGTCACAATAATAAATAAACGAACTGAAATACTTGCAGAACTAAAAAATAAATAACATTATTAAATTTGATTTACAATAAATAAAAAAAAAATTAAGGTACCTTTTCTTGTTCAAACGAGTACAAACTAATCCAGTTCCAGTTCTAAAAAACCGTTAGTTCTTAATTAGTTAATTTATTAATTAGTTAGTTTTTCTCTTATTTATACGGATTTATTTACACCACTGAGAATTCATTTATATTTTTTACTAGCCTAAATGAGTAATTTCAACAAGTTTGCCAAATACCAAAATCATCTTAATATCACGGTGAATAGGAACAGGCTTTTTTTCATAAACTAACTAACTAACCATCACGCCGTTTCACCGCAGGGGTAGGCAGAGAGGATGGACCACCAAACAACTCGATCTTGGCATACACTTCTTGCTTCATACATTTTTATACAACGTCTCATTCATTCTCTTCTGTTATCCGACTTCTGACATGGCCCGACGCGAGTATTTGATTCACTTGATCGTTCCACGTCTTCCTTGGACGTCCCCGGCTTCTTCTTCCATTCGCATTCGCGTCATATATTTCCCTTACACTTCTTTCTTCATTCATCCGCTCTACATGCCCAAACCATCTAAGCGTCCCTTTCTTAATCTTGCTCACTACGCTTACATCAGCCTTGCATAATGGCAAATAAAAAAAATATTTTCATTTTTTGTACTTCGAGTATATCAATTTCGAAAAGAGGCAACATCGAAAGACATTCATGAAAACTATAATGAAAATTATCCACCCAGTACGTAGTTACGTAAAAATAAAGTGAGAAAATATAAATCGCAGTTTTAATGAAAAATTAAAGTTATATATTGTGGCTTCTTTGGTAGTAACAGATGTTTTAAATAATTTCTTCAAATGCTTGGTAACTTTGTGGCATCATTATTAATTATATAAATTGAAAATACACTTTGTATATACCACTTTACTTAAAATATATAAATATTTCTACATGTTTCGATAGCAATGCTATCATCTTCAGGAATAAATGAATACTGATGTTTTAAATGTTTCCACTCGTGTCTTCCCTGAAACTCTTTACAAAACCGACCCACAACTTGCACATTGTTCATTAAAACGCGATATTTACCTACTTAAATTGTATGACAATATCAGATGACTTATAGAAGAAGAAATATGCTTCTTTAAAACCGAAAAAAATCATTATCTTACTTCTGATTCGTAAGATATTAAGCGCCTGTTTTATAATCATCCATTCGTAATACTTGATACCTTTTTTAAATATTATTTGGACTACCGCCCGATTATACCGTTTTATAAACATTCGTCAGATTACCGATCATTTGACAGCTGTTAGTTGTTACCCGACGATTGTTTATTAGAAACTGTGTACTATTTTAATTAAAAAAATATATTTAATTTGCATTTGTGAAATGGATTTCTCATCGACCAGTGAAATGGACGACGAACTAATGAAAATTTTTCAAGATTAAAAAAAATAAGGTTACCAAGAGATAACGGTCCGTTAATGAAAAACGGTTCGTTACGTAACAGAAATTTGGTTTTTCGTTTATAAAACTGACACCAAGTAATCTTTAATAATTTTTTTTCGTTATAACGTGATTTTTTTCTTCTTTTTTTTATTTATATCTATGTAATACAGATATTTTTCTTTGTAATTGAGTTATTATTGTTATGTCATCAGTCGATCGCCACAATTTTTTTTATGAACTAGTAGCACCTAAGTATAACAACCCCTGCTATATACCGTTATGAGAACAATAAATAAAGATCAAGATTTCCAGATCCGAAACGCAGATTTTCTCAATCCGCTGAGGCAGGGAGATCGTAAGTCTTTGCTCCCATGGGACATTATTTATTTACGTGTTCGATTGCAGAACCAGCAAGATTTAAACTGGATGACCCGATGGTTTTCAATGGTTAAGGATTCTTTAAAACCCGAACCTGGTTCTTTTGTCAAAAGCATGCAACAAGTCGTACTGTTTTAAGTTCTTATAGTATAACAGTAAGCAGCCGGTGGCTTTTATTGAACACTAGCCGATGCACCCGGTGTTGTCCGGGGTTACGAATGATTTGAAGGAAATTTTTGAGATTGTTTTATGTGTTACCTCTACCTCTACCCAGTAATTTTCTTCTTATTGTTAACGTCAAATGTGAAAATTTCATCAAGAAATACAAAAATTCTACCTTAGAAAGAGGGATGTGGGTAGTTTTCGAAATATTATGTAATAATAAAAAAAAATAATAATTGGATTATTTGTATGGCGCCGTTTTTGTGAAAAATCACCTCAAGGGCGCCGTAGACCGTTACCTTATTCTTCTTTCGAAAGTCAAGTGGTGCAAGATTTCATCAAGCTCGGAATAAAATTGTAGATTTGTATACTAAATAAACAAACACCACCCGCCCTGGCTTCTTTATATAATAGTAAAGGTTGGCAACATACATTGATGTCATTAATTTCATTGCAATGTGAATACCGGTTCCATGATAATTATCTCCCGATAGTTGGTCCCTCCGACAGTTGATCCCTCAGACAGTTGATCCCCTAAAAAAGTATTTCTGATGTACGTCCTCATTTGTAAAGTAATTATACAGAGAGGATATGCGGCCGTATAACCAAAGTCGATATACTTATATCGTACAAAGTAGAAATCCGCTACAGGTTCCTACTTGCATATAATAAACTAAATGTCGCCGAAGGTGTACGTTGAGAGGATTTAAAAAAATAATTATAAACGGAATTCATAATACATTTCGTAATATTTGATTTGTTTTGCTATATAGGTACATTTATTTAAATGTGTGGCACCTGTTTCGCATTTCGGACAAAACAAAGGACAAACCTTGCAATTATAAGGCTGCTTTAGTTTGGTGCGTAGTATTCCCGAGGGTAGATCTCAGGTGTGGGGGGGAGAAGACACCGTTTGTACACTAATGGTGTAGAAAATTCAAAAGACATGTTTACGATACCTCTACAATCTGTGCATTCTGCATGAGAGAGTTCGGTTTTTACCCGTGGCTGTTTCTTCATTTATCTAGGGAATGCTGGGCATCTGCAGCCTTGGTTCTAGGGGGACATCGAATTACAGCGTATAAAGTTGAACAGTTTCTTTTTAATACCTGACATGTTACCTTTTTATGAGAGAACGTTTGTGCTAAATTTATTTTTTTGTCAAAACCGTAAGTTACAACTGCTCCCAACCCTCTGGAGCCAGTGAAACTATGGCATCCCCAATTGTATGTTGTCTGTTATGAGGCTGAATTAGGTGGGGAAGTACCCGGCTCTTCAGAACTGATTACCAAACATGGCTAAAGCCATTTCAAACAACGTTTCGTTTCTAAATGGTAGTTTTTCAACAGGGCGTTACTGAAAGTATCTACTAATCTGAAACATGTCTCAAATTATCTACTATCATGTTATGAAACAACCCAAATTAATCAAATAAAATTTACTTGCCCACTCCGGGATTTGAACCCGCAACCTCCGTATTCGTAGCCGAGAATCGTTACCAATCATCCACAAAGGCTGTGGCAGGCTGACCGAGACTGAAATAAGATTCAATGTCCTCGATGATTTCACGCAAGGCTGCCAACACAGGCTTCTTATTATTCCCAAGTGCAGAACTAACTTACCAATTCTGATGCCCCTGGGAAGACTGGCTAGTTCTCCTAACTGTTCAAATAAATTTGGAATTTTTTTCACATGACCGATAAGTTTAAGCACGACCTATCTATTAAGTTTTAACTATATGTACATATATATATAACTTATTTTTTCTCCTTTTTGGCAGTGTATTGGATAAATAACTGTTTATACATAAAAAAAGTAAATTGAGATAAATAAATAAAGGAAAAAATTATTTAACATTTGTTATGTAACGAAAGGATGGCCCTGAGATGAGTTCTAGCTACTCGTCTTAACAAATAAGCTAGGCAAGCAATCGATTTATTTCCCTCCATAATTAACCAATCAGGCAATTCTAGCGCCCAAATTAAACCAATCAGATCATAAATTAACATAGCAGGAGCAAGCGAAGCTAGCGCCACGGCAGCTTAGCGGCCGCTCCTCGCTGCCCTTGAAACTCACTTCCCGCCTGGAGCTCAAGGATTCAACTGCGTCTCTGAAAAGAGGCGGCCCTTTTTTGTGTTACTACTTTGTTACGGCCAAGTGCTATGCATGCGGATTGAAACCCGAAGCTAGACGTGCCATTTGCTGCCAAAACACTCAACATGGTGACTAACCAATTAAATTCAGTGCAGAGATGTCCAGCCCTGGCGTCATCGACAAAAAACTCCTGCCACCCGACCAGATCACCTCATGTAAGCTGATTCTGCTTCTCCCCCTAATGTGTTGTTCAAGCCCTTGTTACATTTGCAATACCCGGTTAGAGATTTGAATCAGAAAGAGAGAAATTTTACTATAGAATCATGTCTAGAACAGGACTTTTTTACTAACTACTCGATTGTTCTTAACCTACAATGTTTGTCCGACTTTACAATATAAGTATGAAAGCACTTTACTGGACTCATTTAACGTAGAATTAGAGACGCCCTCAACCCAATTATAAGATTGCGATCGATTCATGACCCTGAACGATGATCAGCTATTGCCACTGCCGATCCGAGCTAAACGAATGTCCGGAGCGGACTTCACATCTAAAAGGCCATCTCCATGGTAAGTTCTGCAGATATAATTGTCTCCCATAACTTCCCCTTGTAACCCAACCTTTCTCTTCCCATTTCCCCCTACCTGACATCCTCCTTTTTATAACACATTCTAAAATAATTCGCAATATTTGTAATATAAGATTCAACCCGAATATCATTAAATTCAAATCGATTATATTAAGTTTAAAAAAATACACATTAAAAGATATCTCCGTCAGACATTACCTAAATTTTCTACCTTAGCTACTTACTGAGGCGTAAAAATGTTTTTTCTTTAGATTCACGAAATCACCGAAGGACGAAAATGATCAACAGCTTGTAGCATTGTGACTTCAATATTAATTTTAAATGTATTGCACACATTAACGATATAACAAGGGACTTCAGTCCATTTTCTTGAATTTTTAATTTATCATACCAGTATATTCGTTATTTTTCTAAAGTTAGTTTTCATGGTTAAAATAATTTTCAAAGTTTCAATTTTTCAAAGGCTGCCAAAACGCTCCAAATATATGGCCGGTCCGTTTAGATCAGTTTTGAGGTTAGAATGTCAAAAATGTCAAAACAAGGATGAGCTTTACCGTACATAGTTTTATATTCTATGCATAGTAAACCATTACTAAACATATTTAATAAAATTACCAACATTTTTTTAATAATAATAGTATTGACCATTAACTTTATCATAATATCCGAATTGATAATTGGTTTGATCGTGAATACTCTAATTTCTTTCATGAATAATAGTTTTTATTATTGAACAACAATTATGGAGATTAATGTCACCTAAATTAAGTTTAAATTTTGCCAAAACTAAAAAAAATACATATTTAAAATATAAAACAAAATCGAAAAATATTAATTTTCATACTAATCCAAAAACAGAATGCTCAAGTGACGTCAGATGTTCCAAATGCAATTGTACGAACATAACACGGTATTTTGATGAGCTGATTTTTTATCGACTTTTAAATAATGATTTACAAATTCTATGTATAATTAATTATATGTAATGAAAGTCATATATTCAGAATCGGTGTTTGCTGATCTATGTGAATGTATATTTTTAAAGTCATTATATTTTTCACTGTAGTTCCTTATTAACAAGGTTTTAAAGATGCTTGGCTTTCCTTACAGACCTTCAATTGATTTCAGGTTTTTAGATTGTGTGAAATCGCTCTACATTTCATTTGTTAGAAGACAAGTGGAGTATAATTCATCTGTTCTGTTCCCTTTGTATAAAGTACACTCTAACAATATAGGACGGGTTTAGCTTAAATTTCTTAGGTATCTATATAACGTTTATCTTCAAAATTCCACTGAAAACATTAAGTATGTAAGTTCGATGAATTGATTGCATCTGGTGGGAGAATTACTTCATACCTTTTTGTATTATATAGTGTCATTATCTAATTGACAGCCCTGCCATCGTCGCCAATATTACATTAAGGAACACGAGACTAAGGGGCTATTTTACCATCATTTCAATAGCGTTATGTTTAGCTCAGAAATATATTTGCGTTTCACTTACTCTCAATGGTACCGTAAGTGAAACGAAAAAATATTTCTATCCTACACATAGCGCTACTGAGATGATGGTAAAATAGCCCCTAAATCTTAAATTTTTTTGCAACATGTACACAACCAACTATCAGTCACACTCACTAACCAATACGATGCATGATCTGGCCAACAAGTTTGGAGGTATTGTTGATATACTCGTATTTTCTGACTCCATTTATATAATGAAGAGTCATCTATACCAGCACTTTGATGAATCCTATAATTAATTATTGTAGCTTGGGTAATACAGCTTTAATATTATGTGTTGAACTACTGTTCTAGTTTTCCATTTGACGTTATTGTTAAATATTTTTTAAATATTGTTTAACATTATATAGTTTAAAAATTATATTTGTTCAGTGCCAATAGTAAGATGAATTTATTGTAGTATTATCATTGTTTATTATAATGTTATTCTTTGTTTTAACCATTTATAGTTAAATTTATTATGTGATTTCAGCTTTTTGTTAGAATTTGCTCAGTGTAAATGCAACCAATTCGTGGACAACTTACCTCACTTTATTAACTGTACCGTTTTATGCCTTTAAAATTTAAAAGTTACACATTTCTTCAACTGCATTATTCCTTCTCTTTTTCTCACAAATTTCTCGGTAAACAACAACTTTCATAAACTTACTGTAAAATTACTCAAGCCTTGCTATACCACAAATATAGTCAGTACAATCGTAGTGTTTTAATCCAACAATCACCCATCTGCGTCAAGATTCTCTCGACAAACTGAATCCATCAAAAAGTCCAATATTTACAACCTTGGGCTGATCGGGGACTTCTTGGCGCAAACATTATATATATATTTATAATTTTCGATAGATCAAATAAAATTTTAAAAATGTAAATAGTTTTCCAGGGAATTTTTGTTTCAGGTTCTCTATAATTATTTGACCGGTTTGTCGCGAACATTTTAAACAAATTCATTTTCCAAAGTAACGGAGAATACCAGAATGCTTTATTTCCTGCCAGTGTTTTAAAATTGCTTCCGAATTTGTGTTTCAAAAACGCGCTGGAAAAAGAATTAGGCATTCATCGATAAACAATAAATAACTGATCATTATAACATTCCTGCGCTTGGAGACATGGCAAAAACAGTTAATTACCGAAAATAACATTCAACTTAAATGTTTTCACTTTTATTCTAGGTGTAAACTAAAACCGATTAACCTTTTTTATAAAAAAATAATAAGTGTACAACTTTTTATAGCGCCGTTTACTGATTAAAATCACCTCAGGGGCGCTTTAAATTTTATTAATGTCTGTAGCTCCTTTTAAAAAGATGAATTTTTAGTTTTTTTTAAGATTTTAAATTTGCTTTCTGATCATTTCAATGTGAACCCAGCACATTAAAAGCTCTCTCCCCAAATTTTTCAGCATTCATACGAGAGGGTTAGACAAGTCAATTCGAGGTGTCAGACTTGGAGTAAGATTGTCCCTGATGCAGAGATCAGTGAAGAATTATGGTTCCAGCTAGATTGGTACATTATGCACCATAAGACACCTTTTAAACTGAACTCGAAGCAGCGACTCGAAGCAGCGACCCAGGTGGCAGCGGTGGCGGTGGCATCGCATACTAGATGAGCGGCTGTGTTGAACACCCCTTGCAGTCTGTTTATATGTGCATTAGACAGATCATCATACAAACTATTGCAGTAGTCCAATCTGTAAACTACTAGAACATTTAACAAAATCTGTTAGGAGACACCCTCTTACAAATTTTAACTGCACGTTATTGACTGTAAAATGTATATTTATTCACGAATTTCTCAATAAGTAAATATATAAAAATGATGATTTTGGGATATTTTGGAATGACTTGAACATTTGGGGAATGGAATGGAACTAAAAATCATAAATCTGGCGTTTTAAAATTCACATTGGTTTGTTTGTCAAAATTCTATGTCAACAGGTACATGCCTTTCAATATTACTTTCTTCGAATTCGTTATCAATAAAGCTTTGAAATATCATTTTACATTTGGAAAAAAAAGATAAGGCTACTTAACAAAGTTTATAAATTATTCTAAGGAAAACTGTTGTTCCATAACATTCTTAAAATGATAAGAATAAACACCTAAAAAAAGATTTTTAAATGGAAAAGTATTTTAGATAAAGCTTACCGAAATTAATTTATTTTTATTTTCAAATTATTTCTATAAGAAACTACAATGATGACTTGTTTTATTCGGCAGTTTTGTTGCTTGCTTTTGTTACGATATGGGATATTTATCCCATATCGTAACTTCTTGAAAGTGATCTTGTATAGTTTCACAGATAATTCATGAATTTTTCTGAATGCATTTACAAGTAGTTGGAATACTTAGGACATAATTTTGAAATAATATTTTTTTGTATTTCTTGGTCATTAACCATAACTATAAAATTTTCTGGATACTTTGTTTTTAACTATCGTTAACCAAGAGAATGTAAATCTGCCAAATCCACTTTTTTATGCCATTTTGTAAGGAAAAAAATTCTTTTGTATTCTGTAAACATGTTTAGATTTAAATTTTTATAAATTATTTTAATTTTTAACCCTTCTATACAATAAGTAACTTCTCATGAGAAAAAAGGTCAGTAAAATATTATTAAAATTACCTACATGTTTGCACCGAGGAAAATGTACCATCTTCAAAAAAATATGAATAAATAATTCACAATAATCTGATAAAAAAAAATTTAAAGTCTAGTGTGATATTTTTTACTAAAATGCACAAACGCGATTTTTTTTCTGTCATTAATTGTTAATATTCTTTATGTGGGTATATTTTAATGAAAATAAATATACCGCAATTTCCTTCACAAAGAGAAGAAATATTTTTTTGCAAATAGGTATCACATTATTAACTTCAATCAAAGACGTGGGTGTGACATTTGATTCGTCACTAAATTTCGATAAACATTTATAGATACTATTTCAAAAAGTGCATCACAGATATTAGGATTAACTCTACGAATTACAAATCGTTTTAAAAGTGCAGAATTGACAACAACATTATATATATATTGATTGTGGGAAGTATTTTGGAATACGCATCCACTATTTGGTCTCCTAATTATGAGATTCATAATAAATACAGAATCGAATCCACGCAAAGAAAATTTACCCGTGTGAATTAAACTACAATCTCTGCCAGTCAGATATAAACTTTCTGATATATTGCTTTTATACATGCATTAACTGATACACAAAACATTTTTTCACAAATTAACATTAATACACCTACGAGAAATTCAATAAGGAGGATAAAATACATTTTCTGTATCAAAGCCTATCCTACAAATACGGAATATTTCTCTCCTTTGCTGCGGCCATTCAGAAATTACAACACTATACACTGCTTTTACAATAAAATAGATATTTTTAATGATACGGTTAATCAATTTTTAAACGAGTTCTACCATTAATACCAAGCTGATAATAATGTAATAATGCCCTTTATTAGAAACAAGGCGTCATGGACACACTCCGAGTAGAATATAACCACGCTTACGGGGCGCTGTTTGACCTCCTATGGCGATGCAGCGCCTCGCAGAGGGAAGAGTGCATGGGTTCGATGATTTGATGCGCCACAGAATAGCCGGGATGAGTCAGTGCTACCGGGGATCGGAAAACCCTCTTGTCTAGGCCGTCGCCCAATAGCAGGGCACGCCCCTACATAATATATGGAGAATTTCCCTCATGCCACCATAGCATAAGTGCTAAATATGTAATTTTTTTTAAATATATTTTTTAATATTCTATTTCCACATGATGTAATTTTTTTAAAGTTTAAATGTATTATTTTTTTAACGCAGACAGAGTGTGCACTCACCGCTTTGTTCTGCTGAAATAAAGACATTATTATTATTAATAATAATAATAACAATAACAAAGCATTAATACCATATAGCGCAGTTTTGTGTTATTTCACATCAAGTGTGCTTTACTATAAATAATATTAATATAAGGTACCAAAGCAATGTACCATCGGCACAGGTGACAAAAAGGAATTAGATATTAGTTATTAGTTATGTACCTACTTATAATAATATGTTTTTGGTCTTTCATTTGTTTGTTATTTGCTATAGTATAATTTTTGCGTGATTGTTATATGTACTTGTTAATTATTATTTATTTTTAAACATTCATGTAAGTAAGTTTTGAGCATATTGCCTGTTTTACTCGTATGTAATAAAGAATTTTTTTTTCTTTCATGTGAATTTGTTCCAATTGTTGTACAGATTTACACTCTTGTACAATAATACAATGAAAATCACAAAATATGCACGTGATCACATTCTTTGTAAGAACATGACCATGTCTATATTTATGTTTTTGATTTCATTCCCCCGACAAACCCTCTGGATTTTTTTTCCACATTATGTGGAATAAAAACATAAACCCTGTCAAAGGAACCAGGGAGCCTTATAACCGAAGCATTGTGCACTTAATCCGTACCAACAAACAGATTTAAGGACTGCGGACTGTGTGAATGAAGACAGTGCCATAGATAGCTTTCGAAAAGTTAAATATCTTTTCATTCCTTTAAAGTTTGAATTTAATATTGAACAGACTCGCAGTCGTTAAAAAATGTGTACAAACAGTGACTGACTGCAAGCTTTTTTATTGTGGGCACGTGAACTGTGAAACTTCAGAAACCTTTGTGAAAACATTTCCAGTCCGTCAAACATTATCCCATTCTTCCTCTTCAAATGAATCTAATTAGATAAATGTGTAAACAGTGCAGAAATAATTTAATGGCACTTGTCATTGGCAAACAAAGATAAAAGCATTGCTCGATTTACGATTCAATCGAAGATTTAAGATATAAATTGCAAAAATTTTCTTTCAAGATGTGAAAGTTTTCTATTTCATTAGTACAGATCACACCTCTGGGGACTATCTGTTCAGTGCACAGAGCAAAGAATACAATAGATGTGCCCTAACACGCAAGGGGAAGAAACCAAAATTAAGGCGGTGAGAGGCGAGTTTAGGCATGTCAATGTCATTTGATTTGCGAATAAATGAATCCCGACAGACTGCAGGTAATTCGATATGCACTGCAAAGTATTAATATTTAATATCCGAAAATCAAATATGCTAATGATCAACAATTTTTACAGTTGTACGGAATTTACGGCAAAACTATTTTTTTTTCCCGTAGCTGTAGTAATAGATTCCAAACTAACCCAAACCACCAATAAGTAATAAAGTAATTAAGAAAAAGGTTCGGCTTGATTAAAAAAAACTAAATATATTTTTGGAGTATTTAGTATGACTCTTTTTACAAATATTTTGAATTTGCTTACCGCAGTCAAAATCACGTGAAAGGAACGTGGACGGCAGAGAATTCGTGTCACTAAAACTGTTAATATATTATATAACTGAATAAGTTTAAAATACAGTAAAATAACGCTAATCTGTGGAATGTAATGCAATAGTTTTGATAATTCTCTTTAACACTTTTATTTTTAAAACGATATATATATAAAGATTGAACGGAAAATCATAATTATTGTTTATTTCTCAAAATTTTCGAATGTCACTCGCTTCCGGTCAATACACGAATGGTGGCATCGTGTATTCAAGAAATGCGTGAATCCGCCTGGCGCCAATTTTAGGATGCCACGTGGTTTGCCTCCAGACCTTAAAATGGTAGTCAAATTTGGTTATATGGAAGGTCTATTAATTCTGACATCAGTTGTTCAGTGCCTGTTAATGTCTGGGCATTTATATAGGGAGTTGGTGGTGTGAATCGGTTGAAGAGTTAGCCTAGGTTCCGATCACAGGGTAAAGTTTGCGGACTGAAGACGTGCCTAGAGACACAAAAACCTTTTGCAGAGTTATACCGAGACACAAGTATCGAACACCCTCTAAAACTTTGAACTATTGGGTTTCCGACAGATGGCGCTTACTCATCGGTTTACCTCTTCGCTAAATAAGTAAAATATTCTTTTTTTAAACTAGGAACATAAAAAAAAAAAAAAAACAGGAAACATTATAAATGACCGATTAAAAAAATCGGATAAGAATACAAGACCGGAGGAATTAGAATGCGTGAGGTGTACATACTCGTATATCGTATTGTAATTTTTTGTATACAGTGCCAGGAAGCATTTCTCCTTCTTCCTGTGTCAAATATGGAGATAATCTTCTCTACCCAGTGAGCGAGCTGCCTATTGCTACTGTAGGGCTTTTATTTATTTTTATTTCAAAGAATTGTAAACTGTGTTTTGTGTGCTAGCGGCACTTACTAATATAGCAATCTTATATTTAAGACCGCTCACTATGGTAATGAGAGGACACTCGCCAATTTTGAAAATGTCGAAAAATGGCTCGTCGAATGGTTTGCCTCGAAGGAGAAATTTTTTTTTGGAATGGTATCCATGATTTGCCTCAAAGATGGGCAAAATGTATAGAATCCGATGGTCAATACTTTGAATAAAAATTTTTTGAGATTCCCTTGAGAATTAAGCGTTTTCTTTATTGAAAAAACCGGCAAACTTCAACTAAAACCCCCGGTAAGATAGAATTTGGGCGGAGATGGAGAGATTCGAGTTCGATTATAATTTGTAGTGAAATGTTTTGGCTAAATCTATTATATGTTTTCGGAGTGGAGGAATTTTCGACCCCGTGTTAATTATGCTATTCCTGAGAAACCAGAGACTTGGTGAATCGTCGGAGCAATGCATTCTGGAATAATTCTATCTTTTTTGTATTTTATGTATCCCATATTGGTGATGCGTATGTTAATTTTGGTCGGATTGTCGATGTGTAAATGAGAAGTTTGTTTTTTAGGTTAAGTTTACTTCTGTAGCTGATAAGGGGGTATAGTGCGTTTGCTGTCCGTCTCGCTTTCGCTAGTGTTTAGATAATGTGTGTGTTCTATCGTAGTTTCCGGTCGAGTGTCACTCCTAGGTACTTGGCACTTTTTTGCATGTTATGATTTGTCATACATTTTAACATGACCCACCGGGGTACCGCGAGTCCTTCTGTTCATCTACTAGTGTATTACGATCGTCTAATAAATACAACTTTGGACAAGTGGTAATTAATTGAAAAGAAAAGGAGTGTTTGGAGAATATATGACATGTCAGAAAAAAACATCAGGATCGTCAGGGATCGAAGTTCTAACTTCTTTCTTGAACAGATCATCAATTTCTATGGCCTGCCTAAGGTCTAGGAGTTGATATGTCATATTAACCCCTTAAAATCCAGATTGTCGGTCGACAAATCGCTAGAAACTGAAGCGTTTGCTGCGTTTACCTCACCGTGCGCCAGCTAGAATGTAATTTGGTAATTACTGAACATGTTTTATGTAAAATGATGTTTTTGTAAGTGGTCCGGCCTTATCAGATGACGTATTTATGTATTTATAAAAATAGAATGAAGGTATATATCATACGTAGTTTCACTAGAACGGCTTCATATATTTAGATTTTGCAAGTTACAAAAAAAGTTAAATAAAGAAATAAGAAAACGTTTTTGAAGTTTTTCAACATTTTCTTGTAACGTTTCGGGTAAAAGTCAAATACTCGTATGTATTAGGAAAACATCGATATAAAAAACTTGATACAAAACATGAGACTCTTATACGGGCAATGTCGGCAAACTCTGATATCTTCAGTCGGCAAGAATATTTTAAACGTGACCATTCGGAATCGACGCCATAGTGCGCGTTCGCGTGGTTGATTGGTTACGATCCTTGGCTACGAATCCAGAGGTCGCGGGATCAAATCCTGGAGTGCGCAAGTAAATTTTACTTGATTAATATGTGTTATTTCACAATATATTAATTAGTGTATTTGCGGTACGTTCCAGAGTGGTAGATACTGTTGATATCGATAAAGACCACCATTCAGAATCGAAACGTTGCTTGAAATGGCTTTAGCCATGTTTGGTGATCAGATCCGAATAGCCAGGTACTAACTTCCTTCTTCCCCCACCTTCCTTCTTCCCCATCTCCTTTCCCTTCTCGATACCCACAACATAATCCAATTGAGGATGCCATAATCTCACTGGTTCCAGAGCAGTTGGGACTCTTGTGTGGTAACCACATGAAAAAAATAAATGTAAAACGAAATGTTTTTAGCAGTTATAAGTTTTATTTCAAATCGTTTTAGATTGCACTTCTAAATGTTTTGTGCTCAGTGGAAAAATCGAAACCAATTGACAGTTTTGGAAGAAGAAAAATGTTATTCCAACATTTGTTTTGAAAAGTGTCAACGTTTGACGTGGCATAATATTTAGAAGGAGTTATAAAAGAATTTTCGAAGGATTTCGTAAAATAATTGATAATTTTTTTCAGGACTGACAGGAAGAAATGTGGTAAAAAATGAATTTCCATCGAAAATTATGTTCCCTCTACCACCCGAGAACAAAAGTTTTAGTTCGAAAGAAAAATAATCTCAAGTTTTTCATGGGATTAAGGCCTATTCGGCGAAAGTAAAAATTTAAGGTAGCGTTTTATTGGTTTATTAAATGGAGCTTAAAATAGCGTTGGGGTGGTTGGTTTTTTCAGATGTGCCCTTTGCTGTGGTAAAATGTTAAAATTTTGAAACATTGTTGTGTTTAATTATTAATTCATTAATAAAAATATCGTGGAATATAACATCAATTTTTAATTAATAAATATCAAAATGTTTCAGAATCAAAGTATTGTAGAAGCGCAACATTGAGTTTATTGTTTGTATTGTTTTTGTTGTAGTTTTTGATAGACAGAAGTAATCCGTCCCTTTTTCTGCTGTCTGCTAGTTTGACTATTGTGTTTCTTGGTCGATCAGCAATTTTATCGAGTTTTTGAACTCGGTTGCTCGCTAATATATCATTTCTCGATATAGGAAATGATACTATTTTGCATATTTGCAGAAATGTTTCTGTAATTTCTTCATTTCTTTTTCATGTAACATCTCGATTTCCACTTAATGATTTCGATACGATTGCTCCATGTCCCTCATTTTTAATTGCATACTTTGAAATTCAGTTTGCAGGCCTTGGTATTCACTCTTCATGGTGTTGATTATTTCGGTGTAATCGTTGACAATTTTATTAATTGTATCATATTAGTCTGATGGAAATTGAATTGCTCCCTCGATGTGTTCCATTTTTTAGGACTTTCTTTTAAGTCGCTTAGTTCGGAATTTTTTTTTATCGATGATGTCGATCATATCCTTCTTCATGTTTATTAAAAAGATCATCAAATTTGTTGTGTATGTGATTAATAAGTTTTGTGATTATATCGCTAGAGTTTGCCCCAACTTGTTCCAACTCATTAGCGGAGCTAATTGTCAGAGATTGGCGAACAGGCGTTTCCGCATTATTCCCCGATGATCGCTGTTTAACCTTGCAGTCAAGACACTTCCAAGTAGTTTTGGACTGTTTTGATTGCTTCCTGTAATTTTCTTTGGATATTCTGATGCACTGAAAGTGATACCTCAACATGCAAAGGAAGCAGGTCATCACGTCGCTTTTATTAGCATTCAGTTTACAGCCTTCACAAGTTGTATGTTGTATGATTTTATGACAGTAAATATGACTTATGAGACTTTTAATTTTTATATTTTTAGAAATTTATTTCACCATTGAAAATTAATTATTATTGATAAATTATTACTTTTAAATTGTTATTTTACAAAGTTGTTTTTACTAGACCAGAGATGGCGATGTATATGATAATTTTATTCGTTTTATTTAATCAAAATAAAAAAAAACCAATGGTTTCACGGGGCTTTGAACTCGCGCTCTCGAAACTACGTAATAGCGATTGTTAAGCCAAGCGCCTTCACCACTACACCATACGCCAATTAGGATCCACCGAGAAAGAGTTAATACAAGAACTTGGTATAATTATTACTCATAGTCCGATTTCCGGTAACTTTATTATTTTTAATTTTTTTGAAACAATTAATGTGATTTAATTAATTTTTGTCAAATATGACTTTAATTTTGAGTATGTCGTGTTTTAATGACACAAGGAAGCACGACAGACAGTTTAATGGTAAATAGTAACCAAACAATGGCGTAGAACTGTCACATCACTTTAATCTTTATTTCACTTAAGGCCATCCACTATCTAAAATTCCAACGAAATCACGCGCTCCTTATGCAGGTGGCGACAAAGACGAAATTCCCGCTTAACATCGGCCGCATGTATTACGCAAAAAAAAAGTTACCAAAACGCGTGTTTTATTTTAATTTGTAAAGCTCATGCACAAATAATAAAATGGTTTACGGTCATATTTAAAAAAAAAACTTAAATTGACGTAATGAACAATACGACACATCGGAAAAAAGGTTCGTGAGTAGGATATTTTGCGCTTTAAATATATTTTTAGGTCTGATACTTTATTTTTTTCTAAGCTTATAAAAAGACACACCAAAAAATTGGACAGTTGTACCAAAGTCCAAGGTATGTTCTACTTGCATCATTCAATTAAATGATCTATGATGTTTCTAGGCTATAAAAATCTTAAACCGAAAACACACGATTTTGCATTACTTCCCATTGCACCGCCTTAACGTATAATATTATCGGTCAATTTATGTTCAGTAAATAAGAGAGTTCACTAAAATATTTTGCGGTAAACACCGATGAATCATTCACTTTGTTTTTCGAGGGTTGTAAACTGTATTTTTTGTATTGTTTAATGGTGCGATTAATTAGCGTGTACACGGTATTGTCACTTTTCTGTATACGCTTATACTATGCCAAAAAGTCAGTAATCTCAATTTCTTCTATTTTGGAGACGGTCACTTTTGCTTGTATAACGACGATATATCAGTTAGTATAAATTTAAAATATATCATAATCTACTCAATAGCAACTGATTTACTCCTCAATCACAAATAAATAAGACAAGGCATAATTAAATAGACAAATACCAAAAATAAATAAAAAAAATTACTAATTATTATTATTATTAATTCCTTCAATTTGAAAGTAATTTCATCTATAAATAGCGAGACGAAAAATAATTTTTTTCTATGGTGATGATGTAAGCTTCATCCTAAAAAATGGGACAATGGGTTGATTTTTATTACCTTTGTGGCATATCGGTAAAATTCTTTGGTCTATGCTTGGTGGTCGCGAGTTTAAATAGGAATTTCAACTTGGGAGGGTAGGTTTGGGTGCCGCCGCCCCGGGAACGATTAATTGGATAACCAATAATTAATAAATTGGATAGGCAGAGAGGACGGACCGCCAAATAACTCGATCTTGGCGTATACTTCGTGCTTCATTCATTTTCATACAACGTCTCATACATTATTTTTTTTTTCATTTCGACTTCTGATATGGCCCGACTCAAGTATTATATTAACTTGATCATGCCATTTCTTCCTCGGGAGTCCACTGCTTCTTCTTCCTTTCACATTCGCGTCATATATTCTCCTTTCTTTGTTCAATCGCTCCACATTCCCAAACCAGCTAAGCGTCCCTTTCTTAATCTTGCTCACTACGCTTACAGACATGCATTCTTTACACGAATCTCAACAATTTTAAAACTAACCATCACGCCGTTTCCCCGCAGGGGTAGGCAGAGAGGACGGACCGTCAAACAACTCGATTCATATTCATACATCGTATCATACATTCTCTTCTGTTATTCCGACTTCTGACATGGCCCGACTCAAGTATTTGATTAACTTGATCGTGCCATGTTTTCCTCGGATTTTCAAATATTATCCGGATATTCGTAACAATCGTTAGGAATAGAAATAAGAAAGAATATTTATTATTAACAATAAATACAATATCTATACTACATTCCATGAAAAAAATATTCATGATAAAGCATAAAACGTACACAATTTTCCCACTTCCCGGAAAGTCTCTTATAACGCGGTACTCGAATTACATCCGACATTCTATGTTTCTGACGTTATAACCGTTCATCGGGTCTGACAATCGATACAATTTTATCTGTTCCTGAACGTAATATCGCCGGACGATAAAAAATAAGTATGAAAATATTATGTTTTTCCGTTTCCCTGCAAACATTACCATTTTCCAATCATATTTCGGTCCAACAAGTTCCGATGTTGTCACGGCCTCAAATACTGTCATTTTATGGGTATTTCCTTTTATGCTGGTAATATCGTTTAGAGTATTTATGTAGGTAATGTAAGTCAGAATCGATTTTCATCAAGGTTTAAACCATCACACTGTAATTTAATGGTATTTTCAATGTGGATTAAAGATAAAACAGATTATAGGTTGAAAACTATACCATTAACAAATCTCAAAATGAAACATGGAACAGAAAAAAGAATGGCTTCGGTCACATCCGGGAATCGAACCCAGAACACCTGTCTTATCGGGACAATGCTCAAACCACTGAGCTAATGATACCTGTTGATTTTATGTCATTTGTTTCGATATCACACTACAAATTTAAGACCTTAACTATTTCCCACATTATTGCAATATGTTATGGTTGAGATTTTCACGGGTGTAAGATGTGGAATAATTTTCTCGGTTTACCTGCGTAATGCAGTCCTTAGAAAGACTTTAAAGCTCCTAACGTTTCGGACAAATCCCACTCTCCATCTTCAGAGGCCTTTTGTCTTGAGTTTTGTTTTGAACTGATCGCTTGCGTGTGTCCGTTCAATCCAGAAGTCAAAACCTTAAGCCAAGGACTACATTACGCGGGTAAACCGAGAAAATTATTCTACATTTATATATATATTATATATTGATTTCTTGGGTAGATAATGTAAAGAAAAAAGTCAACTCAAGTGTACTGTACTAAAAAGTGTAAGTACTGTAAGCTGTATTGGGTACTGAAAGGGTAAGCATTTTGCCCGTTGCGCCCTGCACACCTCCGTTAATTGATAACATATTATTATTATTCGCAAATTTAAATTCACAACCTAACCCAACTCAACTCAATTCACCCTAACTTAACTACCCGTGAGGTTAACAGAAACTAAAGTATTTATTATGGAACTCGTAATCGCATGAACCCACACACTTATGAACGTAACTCTAACAATCGTCGAGGTTGTTTTTTCACGATATCTGCCCAATTTAATAATTTGTTTTATTGAAAACATTAAGGATTTATATATACATATATAGATTTAGAAATCAAATTAATAAATCGGTTATCCAGGAAAATATCCGTTGGATTTGGAAAAGTGTTATTTTTATTCTAAAATTTTACTCAACGCATAAATTGGATAAGCTTACACAATCATCTCAAATACATACTTTTTGAAGCGTCTTTTGTTGGTACTTTAGTACGACATATATTGTATAGGTAGGTACTTTATCCCTTATCCCTAAAGTTCACGGACAGACGTAGGTATCTACACACGAAGGAATTTGTGTACAATTCATACGTGCAATAGTTCTAATATATATTTTTAAAATATTAACACAAATTAAAATCACCAGACCTTCTTTAATTTAAAAGAAAAATTAACGTTTAATTTAAATTTTAAAAAACGTTTCAAATATTTTTACAAATGAAGAAAAATTCAGAAAATTATATATTATTTTGGAGCACATATCTCACAGAAGTTAAGAGACTAATTTAGTTCAATGTCCCGACATTAAGATTTACTTGGTTTTGGTTTAAATACTGAAGGTCCACTCAAATGTCTACCATAAGTTCGAAAACTATAAAATATTCGAATAATTTCAATTATAAATGGTTACACAAATCTGGTTCATTCCATAGTAGACCCTATTGCGCAGCGAGATATGGGAAAACGCGAGTCATATCGAACGATATGAAAAATAACTCAGATAAAATTTGAGTATACTAATGGTAGATTATAGTCCACATTAATGGACAATAATCTGCCATCGCGAATGGAATAGGGCTTGTTATTTTGCGGTATATTTTGAAAGGAAGATGATACAAGTTAAATGTAGCGCACTTTCAATTTCCTCCTGCTTGTATTATATATATTAATATAACTCTATGGACTGCTTCTATAAGATTGTCTATGATATATAACATGTGCCTGTCAATCACTTGTAAAACGAGGGTCTACCCGTATGGTCAATAAATGTGCATTTCATTTACAAGTGCGTTTCTATCCAACACCACAATACACACCTCCGAAATACGAATCTGATTCTGAATTGATGCTTTTCGAATAAAAACAAAAGAGTCGGATTCCACTATCAGATTTTTCAAAATTTGAAGCCTACTGTAATACAAATAGTTGTAGGTACAGCTCGACAAACTTAACTATGTAGTCAAGGATGTCACTATGTTAGATTTTATGGATGTGAATAAATAAAAAAATCTAATAAAAACAGCCCGTTCGGTTGGTAATGTTGAAGTCACGACATCTGACGTCACGGGGCACTGGTCGCACGTATTTTGGTTTTACATTTGTATGTCAATTTTTTGTATGCAAAATATCATATGTTTTAATTTTGATGAAATTTAAACATATTTTCTGTGAGTTTAAACTCTATAATTTTTGTTCAAGATAAAAAAAGTATTATTAATGAAAGAAAAAAGGTGTTTTCATGGGAAAATCAATTGTTATTACGGAAATTATGACAATATTTTTTAAAACATTATTATCATTCTAGGACTTAAATTTCTAACTTGTCAACGTTTGCTATGAATAGAATTTAAAATTATATACGGTATCCTTGTTTTAATTTTTGATATTTTAACCCCAGATTTTGTGTGTTTTAGCGAACTTTGACAAATTGAAAATTAAAAAAATTATTTCAACTTTGAAAACTCACATTAAAATAAAAGTAAAATCTGGTATATTAAAAAAAAAATCGACTGGAATTCCTTACTAGCCACCAGGTAAAGTCGTATATTATTAGCTTTAAATAAATAAGCGATTATGTATTTTTTTATTATTTTTTTTTTAAAAGTAAAAATATTCAATTCATTTCCATGCATTGTATTCCCAAAAGTTAGAAACTCATTGTCTGATCACATGCAAAACCTGCAGTACAAATTAAAAAAATATTGTTACAAAACATAACATTTGTATCAAACGTGTCTAGAGGAATCAATTTAAACAGATAAAACATATTTATTTATAACCAAATATAAATTGTTGCACAACACGTGTAAATAACTAAGTCAAGATTGCACCACAAAATGCAATACCAAGCGATCCAAAGGCCTATATTTCACCGTAAACAAGTCAAAATTACACCACACAATGCAATGAATTCACAACACCTGCAAATAATGTTGCCGGCGCCCTATAAAAATCGTCTGCACATAGGCACGTGCTCTCTTCCCAATCTAATCGTCGAACGAGTAACACTTCCACCGAGACGCTGCCTCACCTAAGCTACCTCGAGCAGACAAAGAACAGGCTCTACACCCAGCAACAGCTGACGTCTGCTGTGATATGCCGCAAAACCTCTACCAGACGCTGCTTCATTTTGAAACTCGACCACCGTCATTTATCTCCACTCTACCTGGACCCGCTCTCCTCACCAGGCGAGAGATCTCCACTCTACCCGGACTTGCTCTCCTCACTTAAGAATACTTCAACTTATACTCTTCTTTCTTGTGCGGGCTATAGTCTCGTACAACATTTAAAATACATAATTAACATTCACAGAAATTAACAACACATAAGTAGGATTTGTTCTAAAGGCACACATCGCTGGTACATTAAAATATATGTGTACTTATTACAGAGGCACTTATTATAAAAATCCCCTTCAATAGAACCTTACCTGCTGAAAGATACTCAACCTGAGTTTTTTTTAGTGCATTGCCGTTAATGCAGAATTAATAAAATATCGCTGCAGTAACGCGGGAGCCTAAAAATATTCAAAATCAAATTAATTAATTATTTATTGTTTATCCTGATGAGAGGAGCTATTCTTCTGAAAAATGTAGATATTTAAATAATAAATAGAGTGGTTTAAAAAAAATGTTATTAATTTAATAACTCCACAAAATGACTATTCATCGTTTTATAAAAAAAGTCTTATTGGGCAATCTTAATTGGATGATTGTAAATGTTAGATATTTACAGAAAAAGTTTCTTCTGAATACATTCCACCGCTTCGTATTCTTTTAACTTTCAGTCCAATGAAATATTCTCTGACATATCAAATTAGTGGAAAATGATCAATCTCGGGGCATAACCAAATGCTGCAAAACAGAAATTATTAATGACTTTTAAGCAATATTTTACTGGGTCGAGTTCTTTGGTGGGGTAATTAATAATTTGTCGGTGGAAAGGTGAATAAAATATATTATGAAAATTTAACTTTATCTCCTACCTCGTATTGCAGGAACTTGGTGAAATATTTCTTCGCCAAGTTTAAATCTAACAACTGTATAGCGAACACGAATATATTATTCAAAGTATTACAAAGCGACACTGAAATCTTGGGTTACAAATATAATTTTATCGTTTTAAATTAAAAAAATATTGGAATAACTTATTGAAGCTTATAAACCTCATTATTATATATATTAAATAATTTATTTTTTTTTGAAGAAGAAGAAGAATTCTTCTGGGAGGTTTATACTTTGCGATGTCATTATGTATTTTAATTAAAACAAAATAACTTTGTATACATCACTCTTTATTGATATACAATACAACATGTTAAAGATATACATTGATAATTATATTAATTAATTTTATACATTGATACCTGAAGAAGTGAAAAAATCATTCACGAAACATGTTGTATTGTATATCAATAAAGAGTGATGTATGCAAAGTTATTTTGTTTTAATTAAAATATATTAAAGCATTGATCATAATTAAATATTAACCGATATCAAATTAAATATAAAACAAAAAAGACAAAGAAAATGAAAAAAAAGATAGCAGTTGCATTTCGGACTCGGGACATTTAGGCCTATCCGGAATAATCATTCCAACCAATTGAGCTAATGCCACTTTATAGCTTTCTATCCCTTTTCATCGATAACACAGGACTATTTCCCATATTTTTGATGCTATCTTTATATATATGACTGCAAGATTCTATCAGAATTTATTTGCAATCCAAATAGTGTCTCGGATGTACTCATCTACTTTTTATTAATATGGAACATACAAAGGCGAAGAACGTTAAAAAGAAGAGTAAATAAAACAGTGTCGTGAAAACATAATGAAGTGAATAATTAACGATCCTGTGTTGCATTCATACAAGACAGAGATATTTTACATTATTACTTAAAAATACGCTATCCATGTACAAAATAATATTTCAATGGGTAAGTGAGGCAACATAACAGGAAATAATTGATTGGATGGGGATAGATTCACAGGAAAGATTTTTAAAAACAACACCCCTTATTATTCTTTAGTTATTATAATTACCCTGGCGAAGCTTGATCTAAGTGAAACCGGTTAAGGACAAGATATAATAATTTTATGGTTTATATAGCGATTATTTGTATTTAATATATAATATATATAATATAATATATAATGGCTATCACCAATTGCCTCAAAAACACAGTTTACAATTCTTTTAAATAAAAATAAACCAAAACCCTACAGTAGTAATAGGCAGCCCGCTCACTGGGTAGAGAAGATTATCTCCACATTTATGCACCTCTAACCACAGTTGACACAGGAAGAGGGATAATTTTTACCTGTCACTGTACATAAAAAAATACAATACGATATTTACTCGTATATAACAAATCTCAAACCACAAAATGATTGCTTTTCATAAAAATAAATAATTTGCATAAATTAAATGCATAATTTTTTTTCTGAACAATTTATTTTAGTACGCATTAAATATACGAGTATGTAACATAAAAAAAAAGAAGCGTAATTCAGCAGGTAGTCGAGGTACACCGAAAATTATAAATGAGTGTAATTTCATAATACAACCCGCATTAATACGTGTGCGTGGGTACTATCAAAAGCTTCACATAAAACGGAATGTTTTTTGAAAATATGGATAAGAAAACATTGTATTCTCTGGTAAAGAACTAAATAGACACATTTTCGAAAAAAAAACATTATTATTTTTATTATTATATTTTTTATTACTTGTTGTCATCTTGATTTTATTTATATTAATAATAAAAATAATTTCGTTTTCAAATTTCTAATAAAAATTTGTTATTTTATTATATAGTTATTTTTAAAAATTTATTTTTACATTTAATTAATCACATATTGTTAATTTTGGCATGAACAGCGAATGAACGAAGAAAGGAGTGTAAGAAGAATATATGACGCGATTGTGAATGGAAGAAAAAACCGGGGACGCCCGAAGAAGACATGGCACGACCAAGTGAATCAAATACTTTAGTCAGACCATGGCAGAATTCGGAATAATAGAAATGAATTTGAATGAAACAAGAAATTTATGCCAAGATCGAGTTGTTTGGCGGTCCATCCCTTATGCCTACCCCTGCGGGTAAACGGCGTGATGGTTAGTTATGTAGTTAGTTAGTTAATTTACGTTTATG
Organism: Halesus radiatus; assembly: GCA_022606495.2. Lineage (NCBI taxonomy): Eukaryota > Metazoa > Arthropoda > Insecta > Trichoptera > Limnephilidae > Halesus > Halesus radiatus. Next base: position 6,457 of record JAHDVE020005187.1, on the reverse strand, counting down.
TTTGAAAATTGTCTATTCTTACATTATTGTTTTTAATCATTGTAGAAAATAATATTAACACAACCTAAATGAAACATGAAAACGGAAAAAACGACATAAAATAAAAAGATTTCAGTCTCATCAGGGACTCGAACCCAGGTCCTCTGCCTATCCGGGGCAACCACCTAACTAACTTAGCTAATGAGACCAGTTCAATTTATGTCATCTTCATCGACATCATATCTCAAATTCAAGATTTGTCAATATTATTCTCCATTTTTTAAACCATATTATTGGCAGTTATCTTTATAATGACATTTATTTATTGTTTTTCTTTGCTTATTATTTATTTTCTATACATTGTCTATATATTGTCTATACGTGTCATTATTTTTTAGAATACTATGTATCCTGAAGAAGGGAGCTTCGCTTTCGAAAAATGTTCATATTTATATATTAAAGACTGGCGTTAACTAATCATTTCATTTTTTTAAAAGCATTAAGATGTTTTTATGTTTTTAGGTATCAAAATGTTCCCGGAAGAGAAATGTGAGGGCACCCTATAGATTCAATATAAGTTACAATTGATATCACTAACCCAGGGCTGTGTGATATCATTCAGGCAATAAAAAGAGGGTAACCATATTTTTTCTCCTTGAGTTCACTCCATTGGATTTATTGCTACTGTTTATTTTTTTATCGATCTCATTTTATCCCTCAATTCACTACTGGTTATTTTCTGTGCAAAGTCCGTTGCCATGGTCGATTTGAGAGGAAAAGCAAAACCTTCGCATACATTTTTATTAATTCCATATATTTATACAAGTAACCAATAAAGGTATAGATACGAAATATACGGCACGGATTGCAGATCCGTTGAGTTTTTACGGACTATAGGGTGAAGATTGAACTGATGTTAGCCAACCTCCGACAGGAGGTGTATCTTATAATCATTGCTAAGAAACGAATAAAGAACTACAAATATTAAAATATAGAAAATAACACGGACAACCAAAATAAACCAAAAACTACTAACCCCCAATATTTCACGATAAAATCATCGGAGAAAATCAGTAAATAAAGGGGTAAGACAATTTTCACATTTTATCTGTCCCCCTTCGTCTAAAGAACACTCTAACAACATAGAATGGGTTCAGCAAAAAATTCTTTGATATATAAATTATGATTTCTTCAATGGATTGGTATTCACTTTGTGGCGTCATTGTTAATAATGGAATTAAAATTTATTTTGTATTCACCACTTTATTAATATACACATATCTACATCTTTCGAATGCATCGGGAATATACAGAATACTAAAAAATAACAGTGTCAAGTATAGACAAATGATAAACATAGAACACTGTATTGAAGAATAGACAAAATGTAAACAGAAACAAAAATTTATTAAAGTATTCCATAATTAATCAAAAATTATCATAAAACACTGAATTATGAAAGAAATTATTTTTATTAATAATATTAATATGAAAACAAATTCAAGAGACAGATTTTTTAAAAACACATTTGATTACTAATTAAATTAAATTCACTATTAACGCTTTCTCTGATTTTTTAAATTTGTCATATTTTAAAATTTACTTGCGCACGCCGGCGTTTGAACGCGCGACTTCCGGATTCGTAGCAAAGGGTTGTTACCACTCAACCACGGAGACCGTCGAATACCTACTTCATATTTCGAATTTCTCGAGTATTCAGACCACGTGTCATAAAATCGTAGGGTTTTTACTCGTTCGCTGAATATTGGTTGTATTAAAAGATTATTTATTGTACGTAGCCGCTAAAAATAAAATATTGAAATATTCCTACAAACTTCCACCTTAAATGCGTGCTTTATAGAAACGAAAATCACAAAGGCAAACATTCCTCGGAAAACCATTGTTGAAAGATAGAAATCTTTTAGAAAATCCTTAATATCGCCGATAACAGCCATCACCTCCATCAGATACATTCATTTCATTTGTCTTTTACACACGCTCAAATAAATAATTTCACATTGTACGAAAAAAAAAACTATTTATAGTGTTCGTTTATGCGAAGAAAATATACCAGAGTAGAAGATACTCTCAGTATCGCCCTGGTGAAAGACCGCCATTCAGAATTGAAACGTTGCTTGAAATGGCTTTTAGCCGTGTTTGGTGACCAGATCTGAATAGCCAGGTATTTACCCTTTTCACCACCTTCCTCTCCCCCTTCTCCTACCCCTCCCCAATACCTTCAGCCTCACAAAATTCCCCAATTGGGAATGCCATAGTCTCACTGGCTCCAGACGGTTGGGAGCAGTTTGGGACTCTTGTGTGGTATTCATGTAAAAAAATAAAAAAATTCATAGGCTTATTTTCAACATGCTCAATCTAAAAATGCGCCTTTAATGGAATATAAAAACTTTATAATAAATTATTTTCCTTAGCTATCAAATGCCAAGAAAATCGACAAGCTGGGTGTAAAAAAAAAAGCTTTCTAAAAACCTTTTACCTACTTATTCAAAATTAAATAAAATTTAAAAAAACATACGAAAAATGTTACCATTCCCTTCTACCAGCATTCATTTATATTTTATCAATTATTTATTATTTAAAGAAAAAAAAAAAAATATTTCTCAGAGTTTTATGCACGTTTTAAACGAAATTACATTGATTAAAAAAAATTATAAATTTAAGAGAAATATCCTTAATATTTAAATAAATTTGTAATTATAATTTAATCAAAAGATTGGTATTCACTTTGTGGCGTCATTATTGATAAATTAATAAGAAATTACTTTGTAAGCACTACTTTGTAAATATATACGAGTACATATCAACATGTTTCGAAAGCTAAGATTTCCTGATCAGTGTTTTGTATGTCGGGAAAAGGAAATAGATATTAAAAAGTATTGTTTTTTTGTATTTTTTTCGACCTTCAGAAAGTTTGATCTAGCCAGGGATATTATTTAAAAGCTATCAAATCAAATGGAGTTCTTAGTTTCCTTTTAAGACACATATTTAGTATTTCGGGGATCTCATATTCATAAATAAATAAATCATAATAATTTGAAGTGTTTATTTATTTCCTCGTTTATTATTCACTTTGCTGTTTTGTATTTTTATACTTTTTTTCTCCAATTTTTCTGCATTAAAAAAAATGATCTTGCTACAAATAACGAAATACACTAGACTATTGCATAACTGTGAATTTCCGAAATGTAAAAAATCACATTTTACCAGCAATTCGCTTAGGTTTTTAGGTGTGCAATTTTTATTAAATTATTACTTTTGTTTGCACAAATCATTCTTTTGACATAAATAAGGGTTTAAAAATGTTATGTACAAATCCAAACGGTTAGACTTTTTTTAATTTTTCATCTGTTTAATGTATTCAAATTTAATAACGATATCATTAAGTTCTATAAGTATTTTGGTTTTTGTTATTGTGACGCTCAAGGGCAATTTCAAACTACGGTCAATCCATATTGCGACGACTTATTTGTATGTTTTTATTTACTCCCACCCAATTCTAATTTCGAGTGTTTAAAATTATTATTTATTACCGGTAAAACCGATTAATTTAGAAAATAATTAAAATTCTCTATTAACCTACCGCTACCAAACTAAAATATTTTCAGAACTTAATGATAACAAATAAATAAAAAATAAATCAATGGAATAATAAGAATTAAACAAAAAAATTATTAATGCAACTGGTTTACAACTACATAAATTTGAATTTCTAGACAAAGTGTTAGTAGTCAGCATAGTTTTTTCAAATAGTTATCTCTTAAATTTATTTTCACATCAATAACTATATTCATAATATTATTAATATAAATTTTAATAATAATAACGCTATTATTTTATTTTTTATGGAAAACAATAGCTTTTGAATTTCTGATATATATATATATATATATATTTATATATATATATATATATAATCACCTCTTTCCGTAGTATGTTGATCTAGTAAGATTTAATGACCTTTGTTGATCTACCTTTAACACCGTTTATCTTGGCTCCGGTGGGATACATCTGCACGAGTTGGCAACAGTGCTTTTATCATTACCAAGGTTGTCAGTTTGCAACTGACCCCAGTCGGTATGTTCGTCATCAAAATATAACAAATTTGCTCCAGCTTAACGGTTATTTTTTATTCATTTACTCTCCTTTCGTTGCTCCGATTGATGTATTCGCAGTTTCTAGATACAAGTTGATCTAAAATGAATGTGTATTCAGATTCCAGATACAAGTTGATCATATATGTTTTATTAATTTATTCTCCTTTTGTTGCTCCGTTTGATGTATTCTCAGTTTCTAGATACAGGTTGATCTAGAAATTAATATGTATGTAGGTACCTACAACGAAGATTGTTAACATGGGCTGAGGCGTGCGGGGAGAGAGGGGGGGGGGAGTTCGTCAGACGGAAAGAGAACGCTAACCTACGAATTCTCTGTCTCACAGTCCAGCCGCCGGCCTTGTTCACGCTGAGCCCTGCTTTTCGGCGGTAGGACATGTTGATTTTTAAATATCACCTCTAGCGCGCTGAAAAAATACAATTAATTTGAGAACAATTTCTCTTACTAAAAATGATAAGGTGGTATTATTGTGCATAATTTATTCTGTTAAAAAATATGTGGTTATTGTTTTTAACAATCGTATAAGTTACAAAGGAATAAAAATATTTCGTTCAAAGATGAAAAATTAACTTTATCAACGGAATAATAATATTAACCTTTCTAATCATGATCAATGAGCTAGGTTAGAAATAATATAGTTTTAGTCAAACTGTGTTTTATCGGCGATATCAAAAAATATTTTTGCGCGAAATCTTCTAATGAGCGAGTAATTGTGCTATTTTCTCATATATTAAAAAAAAATATTTTATGGTTTAACCCAAGATAATACTAAAAAATATAATTATGTAGTTATAAGAAAAATGTGTTTCCTACTTAAAACAATCCCATGACCTTTTTTGTACTATTATATTGCATCAAAAGCATTCGCTTGTAAATGGAGAGGAATTTACACTTCTTGGTATATAAATACCAAATTTAAATAAGAATTATATCAAAACTTTTTAATTATCTTACGCTGTGAACTTTTAGTTGTGTTAATTTATATTATTTCTAATTATTAATTGTTTTAAATAATAAAACATTTAATTTCTAATACCGTCCCCTTTATAGAATATTAAAAAATAGAATATTAACAATTTACAACCACCTTACTTTAGAGACAAACTATATTACAATAAAAACTTCCACACATACTATACAAGAAAGAAAGAAGATATTAGACAAAAAAAAAACAAATCCCAAACACAAAATTGTTTACAGTTACAGTACCTATATATATATATATAGTAGCTTTGTATATAGTAGCTTAGTAAATAGTGAATTAAAAAAATGTAGGTACCTAAATTAAGAATATTGAGAGTAGGATATAAAAATTATGTATGCATTCAGTATTGGAAATAAGCAATATGTAAAAATATATAAGTTTATATTAGACCGCATGAAGTGGAACTATTTTAAGTTTAATAAATAAATGTACAGAGATTTCATTGGCCGTTAGATCAGCTAATTTGAATTTCTTCAAGATAATCTTACAGTCGACGACTTGAGCATACGTTCAATATGATATCTCTTTCTTGATGTTTCTCACTGATGATAACGAAAGAGATGTAACATAAAACGTATATATTTACTGTTCTTTCGTTAGTGAAGTTGAAATGAATATTTACGGTTTTTTTTCTCTGTCTAACACATTGACAAGTTATTTGAAAGAAGAGTGACATTATCTGAATTCTCTATCTCGCTCGTTACAAGTTGTGGATTGTAGGATTCCCCTAATAATACAAAACAACGCTTTTCAAAAATGCCCAGGTATGTGATAAACTCAGAGAATTCAGCAGTTTTGTCGAACTTTATGGGTTTTTTTTAATATTTGCATAAATCAACAAAATAACATGATCGTTTTTCACATTTTTATGCGTTCCTAGAGATTTTCGGTGAGTTTTCTAGCGAGTTTTGATTTTTAGACCTGTCGAGACTATTGCTTTTTCTTCATCGAGAAATGGATGACAATGGTATTAAATATTGTGCAGATTATAATCGATTGTGCGTTCTTCAATTCACGGCAATAAGATGAATACTCTAAATGAGCATACAGGTGATATTTACTTCTATATTGGAAGCTAAATGGAATTGGAATAAGCCGGTTTTTAAAGTTTCACCATATTTTGACACGAATCATTTACGTGAACAATCATGTAAACGATTTATATTTAAAGCTCCCAAAAAGAGTTTTTCTCCATGAAATGGCAATCAAGGTTAATTTTTGCAATTATAGTAGTGGAATGTTGCATGTTTGCAAGTATTGCCCTCAATTGAGCTAGATTATAAATTTTATATTTTTTGATCATGTTCATAAAACTATCAAATTAGCTGTCATCAACGACATCAAACATATCTAAATGAA
>JAHDVE020005186.1:0-10648 GCA_022606495.2 Halesus radiatus | reverse complement strand
TGCATAATTTTAAATAGAAAAGCTTTACTGTCGCCGGATTGATCGAATTTTGCTAGGTGTTTTACTACTTGTGCTTCTGTGAAACAATTCCTCTTTGTGCAGGTGAATAGAGTATTTGTAGCGGTAATATTTCTTTGCACTTTTAATCCGTTGTACGTGCAGATGTACACATTTTCTGTTGTAAAATATCTTATAATCTGAGGATATAAGTCGATATTGTCTTTCGGGAAATGCAATCATTTTGCTTGTTTTATTCATACAGATATTTGAAAGTGGTCAAAGAGTTTCTAGCAATTCCGATAACAATTTTCATTTCTGAATAAGTATGTTTTGTACATTTTAATGGAACATGAAAATAAATTTGACGACATTTGTGGTTAAGCAGTAAGATCTTTAGCTCTTGGCCCAGCGATCGGAAGATTAATACCACGCGAGAGGAGTAGCTACATTTATTGTTTTCTTCACAAGATGTCGGTACATATTTTAAGAAAAAAATGTACATATTATAGTGTATTTTCATCTTGTTCCCAAGTGGAGGACACTCAATATTGCCGTGGTGAAACTGACCAACTGTTTAAGAGGAACGGCTGCGCGGTCTGTTTCATACAAAACTTAATTTTGGATTTGAGCTCAAAATACTCACCTAAACCTAATGATCTTTTTTTTTTCATCAAAAAATATCTAGTACGGATAATAAAGGAATTGATTTTTCGCGATTTTAGAGGCACCTCTAACAATTATTTGGTCGCTAACGGCGATTTAAAAAAGTTTTACCACATCTGCTTTGAAAATATAACGATATATATATATATAGTATATATATATTTACGTTTTTTTTAATAATCATTGTGGTGGACTTTAAATTAAATTAAAAACGACAAATTTACCTGGGAACTCAATTTTCCATACATAATTTAAAATATCGAACCGAAAAAACATTATTTTGTCAAATGTTTATTGTTTTTATATTTTTATTTACGTAACCATATTTACATAACAAATATGATAATTAAAAAAAATATATACTTGAAACCCGCAAAGAATTATCTAAGTTACCTCTAAAATTATCAAAAGAGTTTTTTTTTCATGGCATATACTTCATAATAAAACAAAAATATATAAAATACTAGATATCTTTAATTAAAATATATATCATTCAGTTTGGATGGGTATTTTGGCCTCAAATCCAAAATTGAGTTATGTATGAAACAGGCAGCACAGCGGCTCCTCTTAATCTGATGTAGTATTTGAAAATAATTGATTAAACAAAAACCATTTTATACAAAAAAGAGTTTAGTGTCTGCATATTTCGCCAAAATAAAATACATGTACCGACCAGAAATACAAGACAAAATGCTACCCTTTTCTGGGATAATTTAAAAAAAACTCTTAGTTTCACACACCTGTAAATCGACTGCATAATTTTGATACTTGATAGATTCCCAAATGTTGGTGTCATATTTAGAGATTCCTTATTATTATATTTTATATTATTTATTCCGTATTATTATTTTATTCTTATTTTATATTATTTTTTATATTTAATTTACTATAACACATAGTTGACATAACTGTATTATATAATTTTACTTATAAAAAGACAATAAAAAATAAACAGGTGTATTAATTTAGAACATTTATGGTAGAATATTATAACAAGTTCAAACTTGAGATAGTTGAAAAGCCTAAAATACACAAGTGTTTCTCATTCTCCTCCCATTACATCATTTCGTATCAAAACATTCTCAAAATAAGATTGCCACATTTCCACAGGTTCCGGCAGCTAAAAGTCGTGTATGGAAAGACGTAAAAAAGATATTTACGGATCTGATTTTCATGCGCATTTTTAGTTTTCGTTGAACCCTAAAAAAAATATTTCATTCTTCAATTGTATTACAAATATATTTTTTTTTAGTATTGTTGTTTTTACTATTGAATATGAAACGTACCTAGAACCTCAATAAATAGGTGTATAGTGTCTATGTCTCGCTTGCATGGCTTGCAAAAATGAAAAATGACTTAAATAAATAAAAAAAATGAATTCATTAACTAGATTAAAAAAATTGTATTTTTACACAAATTACCACGAATGCTCGTAATTTAAACGTGATATTCTTGTATTTTAAAATAATAAATTAAAAATAACTTTTATTGTACGTTCAAAATATTTCTTTTTTTTTATGGTTTAGAAAACCTTAAATAACCATAAAATGCAACGCAGCTATCTTCATGTCGAAAACGCCTCGTATTTAAATTATTTTTTCGAACAAAAAAAAAATATAAATATGTATGAAAGGATTGAAATGAATCAACTTATTTCAACAAATAAAAAGGAAAGAGAAAAAAGTAAGGGTATGGTAAATAGCAAAAATCATCATTAAGGCCAGTAATAGTGCCGCGCGTACGTTAGTGGCGTATGGTAATGTGTAGGCAAATTAATGGAGAGATAGTGCAACGCTGACAGTCAGGCGCGCGGGAGTAGATACGCACTGCGTACGAGGACCATAGGGCCAGTTCGTCAGCGTTACGTCGTTGGTCGACCAATGCGCTCTTATTTGCATAAGAGCATTCAGTGCGGCGCTGATCGTGTGAACAGTCTTATGAATGAGTATTGAAACAGAGCTAGTTGTTACAAGGTGCATCTTCGCTTTCCTCTTTGGTACATACTCGTACATCTCCTGTATATCTATTTTCTATTTATTATATCTATATGGTCCTTTGGTTTCTTCTTTTTATAATTTTATACAGTTAAAAGGGGGATTTGTGTTTATTAGCACTTGAAGATGACAGTACGGGTGACGTTGGCCGGTCGGCGAGGCACTGTGGAATCATCGCGTAGACCGATGGTCAGCGACCGATGTTCGAGTATGCGACTGACGTACGCCTAGCACTATTTCCAGCCTAAACGAAAAAGTAAAGTAAAATGTGCACATCAACTTAAGAAGTGAGTAATAGAGTATTAGTTATTATGGAAGTAGTTGGTAAAAGATAAAAGAAAATAAATTTTCAAAAAATATGTCTAAATAATGTTCATATAGCTGGATATTCAGATCTGGTTACTAAACACGACTAAACGCAACGCTTCGATTCTGAATAATGGATTTTTACCAGGGTAATATTAAGTACCTACCACTCTGGAAAGGTCCACAAATAGTGAACATAAATCACATTCAATTTATTTATGCAGGCCGGGTTTTGAACCCGCGACCATGGGATTCGTAGCCAAGGATATTAATCGCTCGGCCGCGAAGTTAAATTCACCTATCAATAAAAGTATTATTTTTAGTTTACTTTTTAAATTGAATTAGTAGTTATAATAAACATGACATAATGTATGTAGGTACAATGTGACATACTATATTTACCGTATAGCATAACGGTACAATCTCATAGGGGTATATGTGTGCGTATTGTTTGTTGTTTGCTTTTAGCTTATTTTGTTTGTGTTTTTTTGTATTATTTGCAATTGAGAGATCATTAGCATATTTTATTTTTTGATATCTTCAAGTAGTTTAATGGAAATTTTTATTCCTTGATGCGTGTTATAGTGTTATGAAGTATTGATTTTACATCTGAATCTTTTAACTTATCTAATTAATAAAATCTTCGGAATCCAAACATTTTACGAAGCCACCAAAATAACATTATGCCTTATGCAATTACGTCTATAAATAATATCGCTGATTTCATAATAGTGACCAACCTGTGCGAAATATTTTATAAGTAATTAACTATTTATATAATCGTCCTTGAAAATCATTAATCTGCGATACAAACTACACCCAGGAGTCGGGTGATGTAACTCGATGATTTCAACAAGTTCATTTGATGATTTTGTATAAATCATTATTGATTGAGTGGTGCCCATTAACAACCTGGTCTCACCGGGACGGAAAGGTGACTAGCAAATTGTTCAATAATAATATTATGATTTATTATTTTTTGTGATGACCACACATCGGTTCCGCCATCTCGACGGTGGCACCTTTCTCACTGGGTACTTAATGTTGCAAGATGTCGTGATCCTCAGGAATCAAATATGGTCACTAAACAAACCTAACTAAAGCCATTTAGCAATATTCGAATCTGGTGGTTTTTTAGCGGAGCGAGTAAATAAAAGTGTGATCCTACCGCTTAAAGCTCCGATGTTATCTCTCATTCTGTCACATGCGTGGTTTATGTGAAAGAGGGAGAAATTACAGTGGAGCTATCGGCGTTTCGTACATATCGCCAGCGCTGGACATCAGATACACAACATTATAAATATGTGGCATCAAAATAGTAAGAATTCTGGAACAGTGAGGTTTTGAATCAATTTTTTTTCAACAACAATTTTATCCCCCCTAACGTGAGGGCAATATTTTTCCAAATTTTTAAATTCGTCGATAAAATAGTATACTTTTCAGACACTTCCAAGTCGGACGAGAACTACTATGTTTTTTTTTAATTATTACGTAGTTTGTTTTTCTTTTGTAAAACGAACGATAAACATTCCCCAGTTTACGAAAATCTGACAATATTCGAATTCCTCTTATTACCAACATAATAAAGATGCTGCTTGAAATTGAATTGATGGAGCACTTGACTAGGCAGATGATTTGCTTAACATTTCTGGATGCTTTTTACATTAATTATAATGTCGCTTTACCCACATTTGAATGGCGTCTGTGGCTAGCCAATAGTTGCAGGTACTCAGCGCGCATACGCGAAACGGTGACCGCAACGCAAATATTGTTAGCAGGATGTTTTCTTATTTCAGCAAATATTTCAAGACATTTTGCATTGCAGTTTGTACGGTAGTCGAACCCAAAATACAGTAGGTATTTGAGGGTGCTCTAACAACTGAATTACAAAAGCAATAATTATTCATCCAATCAAGATGTTCTGCGGAAGGGAAGGAGGTAAGGAAAGGAAGTGAGAATTGTTGAAGAAAAAAACTTTGTTTTACGTGGAATAATCTGTCTTTGGTTAAAAATTTTACATCTCATTCCAATAGTATTTGTATATCAATTACATAAAATAATTTTGTTTAATAAATTATATATTTACAAGGGTTTCATAAATACTAAAATAAATTGTATTAACGTCGAATTATTTATGCATTCATCAATAGAATTTTTTTAATTTATGGGCTCAATAAAAACACGGAGGAAGCATTGTCTTTTTGCGCACTAGTCATACATTAAATGAACCAAAACATTGATTTAAACACACAAGAATAGTAGTAAAGATAACATAGGAACATTACAATTTTGTAATGGAAAAATTTAGGTCGAAGAAAAAAACAGTAAATTTTACATTAAAAATAAAAAAATGAATTACATATCACAGACATAGTTAGCGAAACCATCGATAATATTCAATGTTTATCTTTTGATAGAAACTATTAAGATAAGGTGGCAGAAGGCAAAATACTAAGTAATTTTTTAAATTTTAAAAACACCTGTGCACAGCCTATATAAAATGAAGTCAATAGTTCAATACAATACAATGATTCGAGTAAGTCGGCCCTTTCTACAAGGGCTTTCCGTTAGCTGCCAAAGTTTCAAAGGGCAGTATTTACCATGTTCTATTATTTATATGTATATATCAGTTAGATGCAAGCGAGTATTTTCAGAGGTTTAATCGAGAAAGCAAATGAGAATAATACTTTAAATTGGTCTAAATAAAGCAGCCCTATAAATACTGATTAGCAAGTATGGGATAATAATCGAATATTACATATAAAATAAATAACCTAGTAATAATTTATTTAAATAACATCTCTAAAACTATCTTAAAAGCGAACAACTTATACTTCATTACAAAAAATCGTTGAATTTATAAATTAATTAATAAATAAAATACAATCTATATAAAATGAAATCAAATTTAAAATAATTATGGCCATGTTTCGATGTTTAAGTAGGAGATTGACTAAACATATAATTATATTTAAAATACTTCAATTTGTCTATTGTAAATTACCAGTTATCTATAATGTTGATGAGACCTGGGTTCGTTTTTATTGGAGAGCGAGTCCTTAGGTCTATTCAGGTCTCGACAACTAAGTACTCCGTTTTAAAACGAGTATGGCAAAAAATGGCTCAACAGTCTAAGAAGTAAAACAAGTTACCGAACGACACAGTCCATTCACAATTAATAAATACCTACAATAAGGCATAATCTATTGCCGTCAAAAGGTTCCCTTTGAAATGGATGCCTTAATCAGAACATACATGAAACATTAAGTAGCATTTCGATACAATTGTTATAACATCGATTCACAATAATACTACATATGTCAATTAGTTTAAGTCTACAACTCAATCATCGTTTCGAGATAACCCAAGATCAAAAGCTCCCTTTCTTCCAAATTCGTACACGAGTTCTCCAACAAGGATCTACTATTATGCTAGTATATTATTATTTTACGAATCTAACATGGAGATAGATATGAAACCTTTAATGACACCCGATACAGAATTTAACACTAGCACTTCTGCTAAAAAATCTACAATATGTATTTACAGCTACGTTTCATAACATAACACGTATATATATTTTTATAAGACACCGTAATAGTAACTTTAAGTTGCATCGGAATATCAACAAACTCTTTATAAGATTGGGAGAGATGTTCGAGATCTAATTAATCAGTTCTAATTATTTAACTATCATTGTAGCACGATATTTCTTTAAACATCTATATCAAAGGTGAGAGTAAAATTATATTCCTTGTTATTGAACCGAATAAAAAAGGTTATCATATAAATAACCAAAATGCAATTAAAATTTATTGCATTGCAAGCAAATTAAATTAATAAAGAATCCCAATATTATACAGAATAAGCAGAAATTGACAAACACAATCTGGGGAATATTATACAATTGGAATATTGGGCCAATTCATAAAGATTGAACAGTCCAACAAGTTTAATTTAAATCTTGGAGAAGGATGTACGAGTATTTTAGATCAGCATAGTTCCCTGTTATCGAGTCTGAAGTTCTGGATGAAGTCACATCAAGAGGCGGTAAACTGAGCCTTGTTTCTTCGATTAATTATTTAAGGCATTTTGGCGCTGTAGAATTCGAAGACCTTGATGACGTACTCCAGAGCGTTCATGTAGTCTCTGTAGATGAACCAGTCACGCAAGTTCCTGTAAGAGTCGTCCAGATTACGGAACTCGTCGCTCATGATGTCGCGAGTGATGTCTGGACGGCGCTCTGCATTGCGCTCAATGATGGCAACCTGAGGAATAAATAACAATAAAGTTAGTGGATTGACAAAAGATCGAGAAGATCAGTGAGTTATCGAAGACAATACTCCAAAATGTTGTGAGAGAGGACTAAATTAGAAGTAAAACGGATTGGAGAGATAATAGACTTACTTACTTAACTGCGTAAATGATATGACAAAAACTAGTAAAAAGATAATTACCTGAATTTCGCAGAGAACAGCGCGCAATTTGTACTCGGCTCCAGTGAAGAGGTCTTTGAATGGAGATGCGTTGTTACGCTGATCCCTGGCAACTTGTTCCAGACCCACGGCAAAGGTCTGAAGATATTCGTAGGAGTCAGCTAGAGTTCCGTCGAGATTGTTCTGTGGATAAAATGAAAAAAAATGTTAAAGAAAGTTCAGATGTAAAAAGTCTCGTAACTCTAAATTGGTTATAGACATATTGAAATGCAAATATTAGAAAACCTATCTCATGTGTATTTTGAAATGATTTCTTTGAAGATTTTTGAGATTCCTATGGACTATGGTTAAAGTCCGGCTGTTGCTCCGATAATTGCATTATGATTGCCGGTTATACGCAGACTGGAAATGACAAGTGTCTGAAGTGGCATTGCGTGACGGAATTAATGAGAAACAAATCGTACAAATGACGGATACGGAGTAGTCATGTTACATCCAAATGATACTTGGGATGCATGCACCACTCGTTCCAAAAACAAACCAAAAGATACATCCAAAGAGTATTCCAACCAAGGTTACTGGATGCACACAAATAATAGCGTGATAAGGATGGCGGCGAATGTGCTCCTCAAGACTGTTAGCCATTGATAGACAAAGTCAAAATTTACACTGCCAAATGTATTCAAAACTGAGGGGAGACGTCTATAATTATTTTTGATGGAGATATGATGATAGAGATCGTCATATACCGTCAAATCGTCTAGCACTGCACGCACACCTCGCAGACATCAAATTAAAGTTTCTCAAAAGCTTCACGCCACAGTCAATCGGAATATGCACCTATCTAAGCGAGACTAGGAGATTTTGCGGAATGTAAACGGTTAATCGGTCTCGAATTTATCTTTGATATTCGTCACGCCATTAAAGTTGTATTGGTATCACAGCCAAGGTCAAATGAAGTCAGGTCAAAGCCTCGTGCCATACAGCCCGGGGCAAGGATCACCTTCCACACTTTTGTGCTTCTTTATGTTTCCCAGAGACAAATGATTACATCTATTGCCCAAATATCATGTGCATTAGAGAAGCTGCCATCATTCCGGTTACCCTGATTAGATTATCTAGTTATATTTAGTGATTTGTGGGTTGGAATAAAATAACAAAAGGTAATTACCTCAATTTTTTTTAGGTGATCGGCTGGCACTTCTTCTCCCAGAACTTTTGGGATCTTCTCGTGGCTTGGCAGCCAGTCGTAGTGTTGCTGCTTCCACGACTCGTGATGTTCATCGTAGTCAACTTTGAAGGTTTTCTTAACCTGTAACAAGGAAAACAATAAATTAGTATAAAATATTCAAGTAAGCGATAAATCTTTCTAATTGGTATTTCCAGGCAGGCTGGAACATTTTATCAAGAAACTATGAATAATATTTCTTTTGATTCCTCGGAAATTTGGTTAGAAAAGTTTTCAGATTACTGGCTTCGGTGAAAAGTAATCAACAGATTGAACCTTTGCAGCAATTTGCCAATTTGCAAACTATGGTTCACAGAGATGACTAACGGTTTTCCACTAAAAGAGTAAAACAATATCCAGTAGAAAAGCGTGACTATGACTGAACTTTTGCAGATTAATTTACTGTTGCACTTTAAGTGATTCCAATGCGTCAACGCTTGACGCCGCCTTAATTCTCGCCGACATATCGTGCAATAGGAATTATCATAAAAATAAACCAAAAATGGAAAACTAGCAGTGAAACATTACGAGGCTTAAATTTGGTACGTCTTTAAAATAGAAATAAAAAAATCATGTTTTTTCCGAGTGTTAAAAC
Source organism: Halesus radiatus (assembly GCA_022606495.2). Taxonomy (NCBI): domain Eukaryota; kingdom Metazoa; phylum Arthropoda; class Insecta; order Trichoptera; family Limnephilidae; genus Halesus; species Halesus radiatus. Next base: position 1,426 of record JAHDVE020005186.1, on the reverse strand, counting down.
AACAATTCACAACTTAATATAATTGATTTCACGGCGAACTTCAGGAATGAGCGTAGGTAGGTGCCTATACAGTGACACGGAAAAAAGGTAATATCAAACGCTCATATAATATCGCCTAAGGCTTCGAGTCAGTCAGCCCAGTCAGTTTCTGAGAAAAATCCGTCGATTTCAAACGAAACGGGCTTGAATTCAGAATCAAGTCCCCGGTCGCGGAAGAAGGTCACGGGTATACGTAACATTACGTAACAAAATAAACACTTCAAATATTATTATTTGAAGTGTGCTGTATGTTAAGCGCTTTTTTGTTTCAGTTCCCGAAACCGTGAAAATAATAAACATTGGCCACGTGACCTAAAGCTACTCACGCCAAGCTTTTGAGACAGTTCACGTGAAAAGCGAATAGCCACTATTATGTTGGTGGCGTGTATACTACGTTACTTGGAAAGTATCGATCGTAGTTTAGTCACTCTCTTTATGATGTCATGGCGGTGGATATCCGAGAAATGAGGCTTGAAAACGCGAGCGCAGAGATAAAAATCGGTTCGATGGAATCATTACTCTTTTTCTCAATTAGTTCCTTGGCCTAGGGCTGGGTGATGTTTTGATTTGATAATTGGCTGGTCGATAATATTGGAGTTTGCTAATCGAGTATTATCTAAGAGGAACTCCAGCATATACTTCTATTAGCACCAATAACAATATAAATATAAGTTGAAGTTATAAAAATAAAAACTAATAGGTGTGAATTTGATTTCATGTCCGAATTGTTGTCAATTAATTACTGATAATAATCGTAAGTATTGTTTAATATTTTAGCATGTTGTTTTTCTTCTCGTTTCTATGTAAATAATCTAGATGGGGTTTCTTATTAAAGTTGTTATCCTTATCGCAGTCCGAAATTCCGCAGATTAATTCAAAGGAAACGCCTCATGGCACTACTGTGAACCTGTGAATGGAATTCTCTCGTTCGATTGTGCGTGGGATTTGGTGCCAAGCAGTCTGCCAGCGTCTGGCTGATAAATACAATGTTTTGCTCATACGATTATCTCTATTGCAACTCAATGAAATTCCAAGCGAACGATGAATATTTTTCCAAGAAGCCATCCAACACATTTAAATCTCATATAAAATGATACATTTTTCGTGGATAAAGTCTTGTTTATACTCGGGTATTATTACGGGCGAATTGTTATTTAATTAAATTTGTCGTGAATGACCCGACATGATCGTGTGTGGTATAAATATTGCTTTCCCAAGACAATGCCGAGTTCCGAATGGAATTCCTCTCGTCAGCAGTTCGGTGTCGATTGTAAACACCTGCAACCGAGAATGTTGAAACACTATGGCAGAACGCTTGGCTAATTTGACATCTTTTAAGTGGGTACTTGAATTTTACTGTCGATTAATTGCGCTTTATAATTTATGA